>JARQOC010000004.1:601387398-601484368 GCA_033576535.1 Allobates femoralis
GAGCTGACTGCCTGTCGGTGTCTGCATTCAATAGTGAATAGTGCCCGGTTTCTTTATAATATATATCCAGATATGGAATGGCAGAACCATTTGGGCTCACAGTACTTTCATCCAGTGCCTTGAGGGCAGCAACAGCTTGATTATTTTTTTTCTTTTTCTCCCAACTGCAACAATAAAGCAGCCCATGGTTTCACCAGTGTCTACAAAACTAGACGTGGTTCAGGCCTCTTCAATAACTTAGGTTCCCCGGGAGAGTATATGCAGTGTTTCAAATGTCCATACTCCCTTGTAAGAGCAGTCGGAGCTTTTTCAGGACCCTGGATGAGAATGAACAATGCAAGATGGCACAGGACTTTGGGTAGACACACAGTCATCAGAAGAGGAGCCTGTGTTTGCAGAGTCTTCATAGGGGAGAGTATCCGGTTCACAGGGCATTGAGAAGTCCAAATACTGAGAAAATAAAAAAGTTAGAAGATCAGAACGAGACCCAGGCTGAGTATATAGTATATATAATAAAGTGTAGTGAAATGGCCAAAGTAAATGCTCTCCATAATGCCTTAAATATTAAGCTTAATAATGAAGAAAAGACGGCACTCACCGAGAGGTTTCTTGCAAGTGAGACAGGGGGCGACGACAGTCACCGTTTCGCGCGGTTGCGCTTCTACGAGTCTACAGCTGCGAGGTGTGGACCCGTAGTAGCGCAACCGCGTGAAACGGTGACCACCTTTCCCCCCCAGCTGAACCCTCCCTGCACAATGTAACCTTTTCCACTTGGATTAACGTCTCACTTGCAAGAAACCTCTCGGTGAGTGCCGTCTTTTCTTCATTATTAAGTTCACTATTGTCTAGGCTGAGCAACAGCGAAACACCCAACGCCATTGTATTGTGGCGTTAGCTCCCATTATCCACCAGTGCCTGGATTTACCACTATTTTGTCTCCTTAAATATTAAAGGGAACCTGTCACCTCAATTTAAGCCCCTACACTATCACTAGCTGTCCCTACAGCTTACTAGCTGCTCCCTATCTATCCCTCTGTGAGCTAAAGGGGACCTATAAAACTGGAGAAAAATGACTTATAACTTACAGTGGTCCCTGAGGCTGGGGACTGGAAAGGCGTCCCCAGGCTCCATTCACCCCTACTCGATCCGGCAGCGCACGCCCCGCTGGGTGGCATTATTCTTTATTCATCGTCGCCTCCTCCATTTGGAATCTCCCGCCTTCTGTACACCTAATATGCACCGGCCGCTACGTCACATCCGGCACGGTGCTTTATGGGGCCGATCACGTGATCAGCCCGGCTCCGCGCATGCGCACTGCTCTTATTGAAGATGGGCCGATCTCATGATAAGGCACATAATGCACTGGGGCCGATTGTGACGTAGCGGGCGGTGCATATTAGGTGTACAGTGGGCAAGAGATTCCAAATAGAGGAGGCGGCGATGAATAAAGAATAATGCCACCCAGCGGGGCGTGCGCTGCCGGATCGAAGAGGTGAGAATGGAGCCTGGGGACGCCTTTCCAGTCCCCAGCCTCAGGGACTTCTGTAAGTTATAAGTTATTTTTCTCCAGTTTTATAGGGCCCCTTTAGCTCACAGATGGATAGATAGGGAGCAGCTAGGAAGGTGCAGGGACAGCTAGTGATAATGTAGGGGCTTAAATCGAGGTGACAGGTTCCCTTTAAGATTCAAAGGAAGGGAATAGTAAATATACACACAAATATTAAAGGGAACCTATCAGGTCCTTTTACTAAATGGCCCAAATGTTATTTAGATCATGTACTTGAATTAATAACCAGTTTTTTTTCTTTTTTAATCGTTGTATTTCTCCCAAAAAGCACTTTAGATACTTAAATGTTTTCATCAGCTAGCAGTCAATAGTCATGCAGTCATCCAAGCGGTGAACTGCAGCAATGCCGAAGTTCATCTAATGCACTCTACAAGGACCTGTGTGATGTCACGACCATGTGACTGTAATGGACAGAGCTAAGTGCATTTAGCATTGAAGGCATGCTTAGCTCCGCCCATTACAGGCACATCATTGTGGCATCACACAGGTCCTTGTAGAGAGCATCAGATGCATTTCAGCACTGCTGCAGTTGATTGACATGTCTGCTAACCGCCCAGATGACTGTGTGACTGTACAGGTTCAGGTTATGACATCACACAGGTCCTTGTAGAGAGCATCAGATGCATTTTGGCACTACTGCAGTTGATTGACATGTCTGCTAACCGGCTGGATGACTGTGTGACTGTACAGGTTGTGACATCACACAGGTCCTTGTAGAGAGCATCAGATGCATTTCGGCACTGCTGCAGTTGATTGACATGTCTGCTAATCGCCCAGATGACTGTGTAACTGTACAGGTTGTGACATCACACAGGTCCTTGTAGAGAGCATCAAATGCATTTCGGCACTGCTGCAGTTGATTGACTTGTCTGCTAACCGCCCAGATGACTGTGTGACTGTACAGGTTGTGACATCACACAGGTCCTTGTAGAGAGCATCAGATGCATTTCAGCACTGCTGCAGTTGATTGACATGTCTGCTAACCGCCCAGATGACTGTGTAACTGTACAGGTTGTGACATCACACAGGTCCTTGTAGAGAGCATCAGATGCATTTCGGCACTGCTGCAGTTGATTGACATGTCTGCTAACCGGCTGGATGACTGTGTGACTGTACAGGTTGTGACATCACACAGGTCCTTGTAGAGAGCATCAGATGCATTTCGGCACTGCTGCAGTTGATTGACATGTCTGCTAACCGGCTGGATGACTGTTTGCCCAGATAACTAATGAAAACAACTAAGTATCTAAAGTGCTTTTTTTGAGATAAATACAACAACAAAAAACCAGTTTGCTAATGAACAGTGCATTATCTGAATAACATTGGGGGCGGTTTAATAGCAAAAAAGGACTTAACAGGTTCCCTTAAATACAATCAATAAAGCTTACCTCCTCTGACACAGCAGAGAGGATTCGGTCAAGCTGTTCTACCAACTGTTTGAATGTCGGCCTTTGTGATGGGACAGAATGCCAGCACTCCTTCATCAACATGTACCTACAAATCAGGCCAATCAGTCATGATTAGTGCTCAATAACATAGACTGGTCAACAGATTTTCACAAATGTCATGTTAATAAAATTACTCATTTCTTATATAGTTTAATATAATTTGCATATTTTTATTTTGTGCTCAACACTAATAGGAGAGTCAAAATGCAAACGGCCGTTTCGCGCCTATGTGCACTTCCAGGGGTCCAGAGGTAGACCTCTGGAAGTGCACATAGGCGCGAAACGGCAGTTGTCTGACAGCTCACTCAGGGTGGACTATACCTGAGTGCTTCCTCCCCGCACAACCATGCTTTAACTGCAACTTGTGCTTTTAACCTTTTGAACTAAAGCTTGGAGGTTTTATTAAAGCGAATGTTACAGTAATTCTTCTGTCTGCAGTAATAGGCCTTTGGTGAATACCAGAATAAAATCCCATCATAGACCACGTCTTAGATTTCTTAGCCTGTCTCTTGTGCAGCGTTTCGAGAACGTCTCAGGGTAGTGTGCAGCAATAGTCAGCCAACATGGTAGAAGACCATTTTCCCTGATATCTTTGTTCAATTGTCTTGATGGAAATGTTAACCATCTTCATCACTAACCATACCACAATTGTCAGGAAAGAAATCCAGATGGGAATGAAGGAAGTGGATCTTAAAACATATTGTAGCCAAGTCTCTGATAATGTATCAGCATGTCTTCTACTAGTTCCTTGTAGGTTTCGGCCCTAACATTCCCAAGAAAGTTTGTAGACACTAGACGAAAGCTGTGTTGCGTATACGGGGCCCGAGGCTTGTCCTGGTCGTCTATCTCACGTCTGAAGTAAAGATGATATGCCTTCTTCACTTGAGAAGTGATACTTTCCTTCTTTTTGGCAAATGTCACTTCCCCACAAATACAGCAAAAAGTGTCCACATCTTAACACACTTTCGAGGCATTGGTGTTGTGTATTGTAACTAAATGGATAAAATAATACGTGTTTTATGTAACAATAGCTTAAACTGTATCCCACGAAGGATGAAATATATTAAAGGCTCAACCTTTCTGACTGATATAGCACACTGATCACATCAGCTTGCTTCAGCAGGTGCCTGGCAGTAGTACTGCATTGTGTCAGAAAATGATGCAATAACTGTGCATGATGGTATTATGCAATGTGATGCAATATTATATTATTCTTGGTTTATTTAGGATGTTGTTAGAGTCCTACTGAATACATTTACACGGTGAAAAATAGAAATTGCACTACATGAATATATTCAAAATGAGCCAATAAAAAAATGTCATGGTTATAACCGTGTTCATCCACCAAGATGCTACAGATTAGGACCTTTTTAACAATTTCAGTGTTGACCAGTGTTATACAAGACTTTGGCTTCACTTGTATTCCCTTAGTTCCTGTATCTATATATATAATTGCCTCGTGGTTCATCCACTTCTGTCCCGATGTCCGCCTATGTAATTTCCGCCAGCGCCATATTAGCACACCCAAGTGATGGGTATGTTAATATGGCGCAGGCTGCCAGTAGCACAGACAACAGAAGCCGCTACTGCACACGCCGCCCGCCTACCACTGGACCTCTCCTGTCACCCATAGACCCCCGCCTGCCTCACACCGCACGTCTCCTGCTGCCCCCGCACCTCTCCCCTCCGATACTCTGCAATTTACCAAGGGACAGGACCTTTGGTGATGTCACAGTCATGTGATCATTCACATGACTGTGACATCACTGCAGGCCCTGTATTCTTCAAAGCTTTCCGTTCCCAGCCATGACACAGAGCTATCACAGCTGGGAAGAAGGGTAAGAGGGCAGAGAGGGGGCAGGGGGAGCAAAGACAGCACGGGGGCAAATAGAGGCGAGGGGCAAACACACGCGGGGGGAGTGAAAGAGAGCTCAGTCCCACTTCATTTTGCCCCCAAATTATTCTGCCTCACTCCATTTTGTCCCACTCCTCTGTACACCTGCTCTGTCCCACTCAATTCTGCCCCTGCTCTTCCCCACTCAATTCTGCCCCCGCTCTGCCCCACTCCACTCTTCCCCTGCACTGCCCCACTCCACTCTGCCCCCACTCCATTCTGCCCCTGCTCTGCCGCACTCCGCTCTGACCCACTCCATTCTGCCCCACTCCATTCTGCCCATCCACTGCCCCCTCTTCATTCTGCCTCACTCCAGTCTGCCCCACTTCACTCTACCCCTGCTCTGTCCTACTCCATTCTGTCCATGCTCTACCCCCACTCTATTCTACCCCTACTCTGCTCCACTCAATTCTGCCCCTGCTCTGCCCCACTCCATTCTGCCCTACTCCAATCTGCCCCTGCTTTGCCCCACTCCATTCTGCCCCTGCTCTTCCCCCACTTCATTCTGTGCCTGCTCTGCCCCACTCTATTCTGCCCCACTCCATTCTTCCCATGCACTGCCCCCTCTTCATTCTGCCTCACTTCATTCTGCCCCACTCCACTCTGCACCTGCTCTGCCCCACTCCACTCTGCCCCACTCTACTCTGCCACTGCTCTACCCCACTCCATTCTGCCCCACTTGATTATGCCCCTGCTCTACCCCACTCCATTCTGCCCCACTTGATTATGCCCCTGCTCTGCCCCACTCCATTCTGTCCCTGCTCTGCCCCACATCATTCTGCCCCACTCTATTCTGCCCCACTCCATTCTGCCCATGCAATGCCCCCTCTTCATTCTGCCTCACTCCATTCTGTTCCACTCACTCTACCCCTACTCTGCCCACTCATTCTGCACCTGTATTGCCCACTCCAATCTGCCCCTACTCTGCCCACTCCATTCTGCCCCTGCTCTGCCCCACTCCATTCTGCCCCTGCTCTGCCCCGCTCCATTCTGCCCCTGCTCTGCCCCACTCCATTCTGCCCCTGCTCTGCCCCCACTCCATTCTGCCCTTGCTCTTCCCCCTCCATTCTGCCTCACTTCATTCTGCCCCACTCCACTCTACACTTGCTCTTTCCCACTCCATTTCCTCCCCTGCTCTGCTCCACTCCCATTCTGATCCTGCTCTGCCCCCACTCATCTATGCCCCATTCTGCTCTGCCCCTGCTCTTCCTCACTCTACCCCTCAGCATGAGAGCAATCACAGGGGGTGCAGATCCACCACAGGGGGGCACAGCGACCACAGGGGAAGAGCATACAGATAACAAAGGGGGGGCGGGAGACCAGAGAGACAGCACAGGTGGGGCTAAGACTGACCACGGCGCGAGGGCAGAGAGCCACCACGGGGAGTGGAGGGAGCAGAGAGCAACCATAGGGGGGCAGAAAGACAGCATGGGGGGTAGCCAGAGAGCCCACTCAGGGCTGCGCATGGGGTCAAGCGTGTGTGCATGGGGGAGGGGCCATGTAGCGCACACAGGGTGGTGCCACATGACTGTCAGCACCATAGACATCGCCCCCATCACGTCACCGCCCACCTAATGTGATAGCATCGGGCTCCTATCTAGTATTTCACATAATTAACTAGAGGCTTTAATGAATACTTTTTCTTAAAATACGTATAAACATCATTGCAAATCTAGACTTTAAAAATAAAATTAATAATCAGTAATAAAGACAAACAATTGCCCCCATCTGGTTTAAAGTAAATAATGAATTGTTTCTCAGTTCATCTGCCCCCTTTACCAGTTGCCATGTAAATGACATAAGACAACTTCTTAAAGAATGAAAAACCTACATGATGGCCGACATACACAAGTCACGTTCTCTATCACTTTCGGTAAAATAAAATACAGAGAGCCCTTAATAAATACATACACCTCCGGAGTACAATTCGGTGGCTTATCCATCCTGTGTCCTCTTTGTAGCAGCTTGAACAGCTCCTCAACTGGAACCCCGGGATATGGAGAACCCCCCAGGGTGAAGATCTCCCACGTGAGGACACCAAATGACCATCTATTAAATGGGAGAAAAATAGGAGAATAAAATATTTATCATAGACAAGATCATTTTTGTTACGTAGGATCTATTCCACCTAATATTACAGTCCTACTCATCGTATTGGCACCCATGAAGTTTAGGTACATGATGTGGAATATCTCCTGAAAAAGTGAATCAAGTGAAACAGCTTTTTTGTATATATAATTAGAATATCGTCAAGAAGTTAATTTATTTTATTAATTCAATACATAAAGTGAAGCGCATAGAATTGTCACGCTGGGTGTAGGGCGACACCCAGCGGTGGATGACAACAGGGGGGAAAAGGAGTCCCTGATGCTAAGGGCAAAAAGGGGAGATGGTGACTCCTAGATTAACTAGCGCTGACACCTGGCTCCCCTAACGTCCCTATACAGTTTCCGCAACTGTCGTCGCCAGGATACCTATTCCCTGACTGACCCTGGACTACCACTACACAGGGATCAGAGCGGGCGATCACTAGTCAGTCCGGCTAGCAACAAGAGAAACACACAAGGGAAACAAACAAAGAGGGAAGAGATACACTTAGCTTGAGCAGATCCAACAGACTCCGGGAAACACTGCTTTGAGCTAGGATGCAACCAGGATCACCTGAACAGCTATCACCAGCAGTGCATCCTGGGAGTAAGGGGAATATATACACAGCTCAAGATAAGGGATCAGCTGGGTCCTAGTGACCTCCAGCTTTCATTAAAGGGGAATGCCTCTTAAAAGCGACAGAGATATCTTTTTAGGATTTGGACTGTTTGGCCAAACTCTGAGACCTCCTGTGAGTGGCCTCTACAGTCTCATCTGTACCTGCTGACAGACCCGTGACAGGTCTCCGGTGAGTGTGCTTAGATAGTGTGCGTTGCATCGTTGAGATTCTTAAACGGCCAGTGCGCCGTAACCTTGAAGTGCTTCTAAGCCCGTGGCTGAGAAGCACAGTGTATTTGGGGCACCTTTCACCTTTGGGGAAATTCTATCCCTTAGTGACATTGCTAGTTCTAATATCCCTTGTGTCTGTACCCTGCTCTTGTACCCTGTGCCCATACCCACTAACCTTTGTTTTATCCTAGTGTTATTAACAGGAGCAGAGTGAAACTGCGGATGGCGCGGCGGGTGTCCCGAGGATACAGTAGCCATCCCGGCATAGCTGAAGGCATTGCGAGTCAGGAGCTAACCCCGGTAGTTGTATGCAAGTAAATGTCGGCGGTGAAAACTTCAAGGAAATTACACCCAAATTTGTCGCGTGTGCAGATTGAGCTCTCGGATCAATGACAAGCCGAGATTTCAATCTGCACACAAGCCGTCTCCGGATACCATTTCCTAAGTCCACTACAGGAAGATCAATGGCATTGCTCTGACACCCGAATGTGGTGCATGTACAGAGAGATCTCTATTTACTGAGTTGAGAGCTTAATCTGCGCACACGTTGCCTCTGGGTGCCATTTACTTGAAGCCCACGGCCCCACGCCACCGACATTTTCTTGCATACATCCAACAAGGATGGCTCCTGCCTCACAGCGCCCACAGCAGGGGCGTAACTACAACAGGTGCAGGGGTTGCGATCGCACCTGGGCCCTGCAGCCTAGGGGGGCCCTAAAAGTCCCTTTGGCCTATAGAAAAAGACTAATACTATTAAAGATTTGCAATAATTGGGGGCCCATTGTAGCTTTCGCATCGGGGCCCCAGGGCCTGAAGTTACACCACTGGCCCACAGCATAGCCGGAATACCCGCCGCACCACCCGCACCATAGCCCTACTCCACCATCACCAGTGACCTTGCTTCCTGTGATCCTGCTCCACCACTGCCTTTTTTTTTCTTTAAATTTGGCATGCACCTTATAATCTATTGCATCTTATAAAATGCAAAATATGTTATATAGTCTGGGCAACTATCTAATCTAATAGTATGAGCGTCAATAATAGGCTGTAAGGCAGACAAGACTGATCTGTACACAATATGATACTAAGTGTAATGGAAGACTTGCTTACGCTCCCACGCCGCCAGACCAATGGCGACATGGGGCATGCTTCCCAGCTGGTAATGATATATGGACCCATTGGACCACAGGGGAAACCCAAGCCTGCTTAGACTAGGGAAGGGCAGTGACCGGGATCTGTGGCAGCTGAGCAAGTGGGCAAGGTGGTAGAAGGCAGGACTAGAAGACACTGCACAACTTCAGGTGAAAGGAACATAACATTTACTAACAGAGTCAAAGTACAAGAGAACAAGACAGTATGCCATGCTCCCGAGTCCGCACATCAGGCAAGGAGAGCATCTCAGGTTGGCAGATGTCAGGCAATGGCATGGCACGAGGTCATCATGGGTTGACACAGTCCAGGGTCATCTAGCACGGGTATGTCAGGAGGACGTCTGACTCAGGCCTCAGGCGTGGTACTGGCACAGCAGGAGAACATCAGACACCGACCTCAGGGAGATGTCATCACAGGATGGACCGTAGGGAACAGACCAGACATCTGGACAAGAGTGGAACATGGAGAGAACAGGTACAGGAACACCGATAGGATAGCTTAGGACATTGGCTGGTCAGATCCAGGAAACTAAGGCAGAGCTGTCACCGGAATACAAGGCTGGAGACTCCCCACTCCCCAGGAACACGGAGGAGGAGCCCATCCAGGAACACGAGCGGGACCGACTCTGGAAGACGGGCTGGATAACCAGGACCTTGGACTGGACTCCTTGACACAGACAGGACATCTGGGACACTGGCAGGATATATGGGACACAGGCAGGACATCCGGGATACTGGCAGGACATCTAGGACACTGGCAGGACTTCAAACATGGCTTCAGGCGGAAGACTTTGGAACGCGGAATGACATCTGGACAACGGTCATCAGGCTCCGGACATCGCACACGACTGCAGGCAGCAGACCTCGGATACCAGACAGGACATCTGGACACCGGACATCAGGCTCCGGACATCGGACACGACTACAGGCGGCAGACCTTGGATACTGGATAGGACATCTGGACACCAGACATCCGTCATCAGGCATCAGGCTCTGGACATTTGACTCTGGCTGGAATGGACCAAGCAAGATGGTGCAAGCACCGTAGCAGCAGACCGGAGCTGCATGACACGGGCCCTACAGGAGCGGACCGGAGCTAAGCAGTGCGAGCTCAGTAGAACAGTGCAAGCACAACAAGCCTGGACCGGAGCTGAGTGACACAAGCACCGGTAGGAGCGGACTGGAGCGGGATTATGCAAGCACAGCACAGCAGCATGAGCCCAGCATAGCACACACTCAGCAGGGACACCGGATTCCAACTTCAAAAGATGAACAGAGGCTTATTCACAAGACACAAGATACAGGAAACTCACAGTTTTTAGGTTCAGGGTACAAGGCACAGAAGGATTCCAAGAATATCAAACAACAGGATTCCACATCCAAGGCAAGGACAATGGTACCAGGGTAGACACAGACAGGATGGGTTCAGTGACAAAGACAGAGAGACATCAGATATCACAGGACTGACTGCAGGCAGAACCGGAGCTGAAATTACAGGCTGACCAGGAGCAGCTTGCTGGACCAACACATGGTTAGATTCACAAACCTAATGCAAAACTCTGGCGAAGCCCAGCAGCAAAGGGGAACTTTAAATAGGAGCTGCCCCCAGGGTGGAGGCACACTGTCCTGCATCAAAAATGGAGCCTTTTTGATGCATGACAGTCATGCAAGTGCTGGGCGTTTTTTCCTTGAGTGTGGTGCGTGCGTGTTGTGTGTGCATGGCTGTATGCATGAGCGTGTGGTGCAAGTCAGTAGCAGGCTTTTAGCCTGCTTCGTTATGTGCTGCTGTCCGCGGTGCTGAAGTCAGTGCTGAGCTGAAAGTTCTGTCCTCAGTGCTGAAGTTTGCTGACTGGGATTTTTCAGCATGATGTTATTCAAATCGGATCTGGGAAACGATCCGATATTTCCCCGAATCCGACGCACCACAACATGGGAGTCTATGGGCGCTGGATCTGGTGAAATATCGGATCGTTTCCCGGATCCGATTTGAATTACATTATGCTGAGAAAAGCTGGCGAGCAAACTTCAGCACCAAGGACAGCACCACACAAGCAGGCTACAAACCTGATCGGTCCTGTTAGGGTGATCCTGCACAAAACAGGATAAACCCTGACAGCCAAAACTCATGGTGTGGGGCCAGCCTTACCAGCAGATTAGCCAATGCGGCTTCATTGGCTAATCTGCTGGTACCCCGGGAACTTCAAACATTGGTGCTGTCACAGCAGCGGTGTTTGAATTTGCCGGGTTGCCGGCACAGCAACCAATCGGCTTTCACCGCTGCTGTCACACGGGCGGTGTTTTAAAGTCTGTGCTTTTCATGGTGCTGAAGTGTGGCTGTGGTTTACTGTCAGTGCATTCCGTAGTCCTAAAAAAATCCAGTTGATAAATCTTCAGCATCATGGAAAGCACTGACAGTAAACCACCGCCACAATTCAGCATCATGGAAAGCACGGTCTTTAAAACACCGCTGCTGTGACAGCAGCGGTGAAAGCCGACATTGAAAGAACACAGCTGCTGTGACAGCAGCAGTGAAAGCCGACACTTAAAGATCGCACACGCGTGCGACTATCACACAGTGTGCTGTGTGGGTGTGAGATTTTCTCGCACCCATATACTTTCAATGAGCACTCGAGCGAGGAAATCGCATTCAATCGCAGCATGCTGCGATGGAACTCGCATTTCACTCGCAATGTGACTTCAGTGTGTGGAAAACGCACTAACATGACCAGTAACATTTAGTAATACTGGTCTGAGTGCAATGTGAGTTTTTCTCGCATTGCACTCGCACGATTCTTTTACCAGTGTGCCTCCACATTCAGCAATAGGCTGGGGACAGCAATTCAAAGCGCACACCACCCCTAATAAAAGTGGGGAAGGTATGGTCGCACGCAACCTAGGCACAGACAGGAACCCAGCATAACCAGCACAGGAACTGAGCCCTAGGGCACCTGGCAGTGGCTGCAATCCTGGACACACGTGGAAAATCAAGCACCAGCAACAGAGGACATCGCAACCCGCGGATAGCTTCCACAGCGGCAGCCAGGGACCGCGCATGCGGATGATCATGCAGCTCAGCAAAGACTTTACAACAAGCGTACGACTACGCAGCGGAGCAGGTAACAGACAACGGTATCTGGCTGAGGGAAGGAGCACAGGGTAAGAACACTGACATGCAAAGTAATGCCAGGGAAACAAGGTACAAACAGACCAGCGTTACACTAAGCAATCACCTCCTCCATGGATTGGTAGAGTGACTGGTTGCATCATCAGTATTTTGCATCTGGGTCGCCTCCATCTTTATTAAGGGGAGTTGCGGAGTCCTGTTAGTGCACTGGATTCTGTGATTTGGGTAAATTTAAGTCAAACAAAACTTACATGTCACTCTGATGGGTGTAAACACGGTCAAACAGAGCCTCAGGTGCCATCCACTTCACGGGAAGCCGGCCCTGTGGGAGGAGGTGGCTTGGATTAGACATTGGAAGATGTAGTGGAAAACATGATAATCGCATGCGGTAAAAAGTCACATAGACTTACTTTGCTTTTTTCCCTATAATAATCGATCTCATGAACTCCTCGAGCAAGGCCAAAGTCTGCGATCTTCATGATGTTATCGTCGGCAACTAAAACATTTCTGGCCGCTAGGTCTCTGTGAATGCACTTCAGTAAAAGGAAAAAGTCACGGTCAGAATAGAAATAGTGTAAGAGAATCTATCTGAGAGCGGCATCATGTAGGGGTAGAGACCCTTATTCCAGCAATGTATCACTTACTGGGCTACTGTCATCAGTTTTATCTGCATCCGATTCAGCAGTTCTCTGAATGAACAGCTCTGTTAAACCAGGCACACACCACTGATTGATTAACTTCTGGACCTCTTTAATACCAGGCACACACCACTGATTGATTACCCTCTAGAGCTCTCCATAACCCAACACACATCACTGATTGATTTCTTTCTGGAGCTCTGTATTACCTGGCCCACATCACTGATTTCCTTCTGGAGCTCTGTATTACTGACCCACATCACTGATTGATTCATTTCTGGAGCTCTGTATAACCCGGCCCACACCACTGACTGATTATCTTCTGGAGCTCTGGATAACTCAGCCCCCACCCCTGATTGATTACCTTCTGGAACTCTGTATTACCCGGCTCACACCACTGAATGATTATCTTCTGGAGCTCTGTATAACCCGGCTCACACCACTGACTGGTTATCTTCTGGAGCTTTGTATAACTTGGCCCACACTACTGATTGATTATCTTCTGGAGCTCTGTATTACACGGCCCACACCACTGACTGATTATCTTCTGGAGCTTTGTATAACTTGGCCCACACTACTGATTGATTATCTTCTGGAGCTCTGTATTACACGGCCCACACCACTGACTGATTATCTTCTGGAGCTCTGTATAACCCGGCTCACACCACTGACTGGTTATCTTCTGGAGCTTTGTATAACTTGGCCCACACTACTGATTGATTATCTTCTGGAGCTCTGTATTACACGGCCCACACCACTGACTGATTATCTTCTGGAGCTCTGTATAACTTGGCCCACACCACTGACTAATTACCTTCTGGAGCTCTGTATAACTAGGCCCACAACACTGACTGATTATCTTCTGGAGCTCTGTATAACTCGGCCCACAACACTGACTGATTATCTTCTGGAGCTCTGTATAACTTGGCCCACACCACTGATTGATCACATTCTGGAGCTCTGTATAACTCGGCCCACACCACTGACTGATTATCTTCTGGAGCTCTGCATAACCAAGCCCACACCACTGATTGGTTATCTTCTGGAGCTCTGTATAACTCGGCCCACACCACTGATTGATTACCTTCTGGAGCTCTATATAACCCAGCCCAGACCACTGATTGATTACCTTCTGGAGCTCTATATAACCCGGCCCACACCACTGATTGATTACCTTTTGTGTACACTGATGATGTCTGTACAACGATGAGGTATAAGATGGTGCATATATAAGCATAATACACTGTGCATGGGCGGCTATACAAAGCTCCTGAACATGGATGAAGCCAAGCAGCAGATTTACTAGTTCTCTATTGATAACAATGATAGTTTTATTAGTAGATTATCAAAATAAGACACATCAAGGTCTCGCTCTACATTTTTCTGCTCCCACATTAGGTGGAAAAAATTTGGTTGTAAGATTCCCTTTAAATATGAGGCATAAAAAACACAAAAAATGGCCATAATATCTTTAACCCCTTCACTACCAAGGATGTATAGGTGCATCCTTGATTGTGTCCCACCCTTTGATGCGAGCTCACGCACTGGGCTAACATCATCTCCTGCACATATCGGCTGATCTGATCATCTGACATGTGCCGCTAACAGACGATCTGACCCCTTAGATCAAGTCGTCAAACACTGACAGCGCCATCTAAGATGCCACAGCGGGGATCAAGGTATTCCCCACAGTCATCCCAAACCTGGTGACGCAATCATGGAGCATCGATTTGTTGCCATGACAGCACGCTGTCGTGACCCACGTCATATGAGCGATGCCGGAGCGCCGGCATTCACAGGCAATGATCATTTCTGCAGTACAGAGCCGTGCTGAAGCATCACTCTGAACAGCAGGAGCGATCGGACACTGCAGTGCTGAAGCGCCCAAGAAAAGTAAAGGAAGAGTGGTTACCGCAACATTGCCATAAAATGCAATAAAGGGCGATCAAAACATCACATCTAACCAAAAATGGTATCATTACACACGTCCGCTCAAGACGCAAAAAATAAGCCGTTACACAGCCCCAGACCCTGAAAAACGAGATCGTTACGGGTCAAAAGCGCAATTCTTTTTCTTTAAAAAAATTCTGAATTTTTTCACCACTTAGATAACAGTAAAAGTATACATGTTTAGTATCTACAAACTCGTACCGACGTGAGGCATCATACCGACACGTCAGTTTTACCATATAGTGAACACATCGAATAAATAACACCCAAATCCATTGTGGAATTTCACTTTTTTGCAATTTCACCGCACTTGGAATTTTTTCACATCATCCAGTATATACGGTAGAATGAATGATGTCATTGAAAAGTAAAATTCATTCCACAAAAAAAGAAGCCTTTATATGTCTATATTGACGGAAAAATAAAAAAGTTATGGCTCTTGGAAGAAGGGAAGGGAAAAAATGAAAACAAAAAAAATTGCTGGTTGGTGAAGGGGTTAAAATACAACACAATACAAAGTAGCAAAAACAACAAGCATCACTTCCGGTCGCCGCAGGTCTCACACAGGCCGACTAAGCACATGCGCAGATTGCATGCTGAAGTCGGCCTGTGTGAGACCTACAGCGACCGGAAGTGACGCGATCCCGGCGTCACGTGACCGCATCGCAGCGGTGACGTTGCAGGCGCGAGATTTAAATAGTGCCCACGCTCTGCAGGCTGAAATAACGCCCATTAGGGCGTAATAGAGCGGCGAGGCGGGGGTAGCGCAGCACAGGGGACCCGCCTACCCGTTACACGCCGCGAGGAACGCCCCTCTGTCCTGGATTTTGTAAGTTTGCAAACTAGTTTACTCTACTCCTATATTACTATAAAAGTTCAGACAGGGATGGCTTAGATAGTACTGTAAGGCTGCAGGGACAGGTATTAAGAGATTAGGAACCTCATTTTGGGTGAAAGGTTCCCTTTAACTCACTTTTTTGGATTCCAGGTATTCCATGCCACGGGCAATTTGATAGGCGCAGGACACAAGATCCTTATAGGGCAGAGGCTCTTCAGGCACCGAGGTCGCAGCCAGAAGTTCTTCGGGGCAGGAGGGCGTCGGGAGCGCAGGAACTCATGCAAGTCTCCCTTGGAGGCGTACTCCATAATAACTAACAGGGGACCTAAGCACAGGCACAGGAAAGGTCACATTTCTGCAGCTTAAAAACATAGTTCATTTTATTATTATTCTGCAAATCTAGCAAAATTCTACTTAATCATGACATCACTTACCCCCCTGGGAGCACACGCCGAGCAGGTTAATTATATTCTTGTGTCTGCCTATAACTTTCATTAACTCCATTTCAGAGATAAGGTCAGACAGGTCTTTCTCGTTACCGTAATCTGGATTGAGAAGACAAAATAAATTGTATATTTTGGCCATAATCTACTATATAAAATCCCTATCCAATCTGTCTGTCTGTGTGTAAATCTAGTCTGAAAACAGCGCCACCTATAGACATCGTGTACACTATAAAATCTTGTTAAACTGGAATGTGAAGAAACTCGTAAGTTTGTTTGATCAATCAAAATATACACCAAGTTGAGCCGTCCCAAATACCGTAGTATGCAGATATGAAAAGGATAGAAGCAGCAGCACAACGGAAAAGGCAACAACATGCAAACAAGACTACTGAACAAAGAGAGCCTCGCCATTACCAAGCCACTACACGGAAGCGCAAGTGTGTCGCACATGACTCCCCCCCAGTCCAGACCAATTACATTGTCACAGGATGCCATATTGTAGCAAAAACGCCAATAAGATGAATCTTCATCGTCAAGATCAATGAAACGCTCACAAGATGCTGCATCATAGCGAGCAAGCCGTGTGGCCAGGTCTCCAACGTCAAGGTCTAGGAGGTTGACAAATAGTGCAGTTTCACAATGCAAGTGACGTGAAGAAGATTCTCCATTGTCCAGATCAAATAGACCGTTACAGAATTTATCATTACATTGCCGGCATTATGAGAACGAATCTCCAAAATCCAGATCTATCAGACTGTCACAGGATGCAGCATCACACAGGTGGTGTCAAAATGATGAATTTACAGAGTACCGATCCATCTGACTGTCACAGGATGCAGCATCACACAGGCAGTGCCATAATTATTACCCTACAGAGTACAGATCTATCAGACTGTTACAGGATGCAACATCAGGCAGGCAGTGCTGTAATGACGAACCTACAGAGTACAGATCTATCAGACTGTCACACGATGCAGCATCACACCACCAGTGCCGTAATGATGAATCTACAGAGTACAGATCTATCAGACTGTCACAGGATGCAGCATCACACCACCAGTGCCGTAATGATGAATCTACAGAGTATACAGTCATGGCCAAAAGTTTTGAGAATTACACCAAAATGATATTTTCCCATGATCTGCTGCCCTCTGGTTTTTATTTGTGATTGTCTGATGTTTATATTACATACAGAAATATAATTGCAATCATATTATGATACTAAAAGGTTCTATTGACAGTTAGAATGAGTTAATGCAGCAAGTGAATATTTGCATTGTTGCCCTTCTTCTTCAGGACCTCTGCAATTCTTCCTGGCTGCTCTCAATCAACTTCTGGACCAAATCCTGACTGATAGCGTCCATTCTTCCATTCTTCCATTCTTGCATAATCAATGCTTGCATTTTTGCAGAATTTGTTGGTTTTTGTTTGTCCACCCGTCTCTTGATGATTGACCACAAGTTCTCAATGGGATTAAGATCTGGGGAGTTTCCAGGCCATGGACCCAAAATCTCTATGTTTTGTTCCCTTTAGTTATCACCTTTGCTTTATGGCAAGGTGCTCCATCATGCTGGAAAAGGCATTGTTGGGCGCCAAACTGCTCTTGGACGGTTGGGAAAGTTGCTCTTGGAGGACATTCTGGTACCATTCTTTATTCATGGCTGTGTTTTTAGGCAAGACTGTGAGTGAGCCGATTCCCTTGGCTGAGAAGCAACCCCACACATGAATGGTTTCAGGATGCTTTACAGTTGGCATGAGACAAGACTGGTGGTAGCGATCACCTCTTCTTCTCCGAATAAGCTGTTTTCCAGATGTCCCAAACAATCGAAAAGGGGATTCATCAGAGAAAATGACTTTACCCCAGTCCTCAGCAGTCCACTCCCTGTACCTTTACCCCAGTCCTCAGCAGTCCAGTCCCTGTACCTTTCCCCAGTCCTCAGCAGTCCACCCCTGTACTTTTCCCCCAGTCCTCAGCAGTCCACTCCCTGTACCTTTCCCCAGTCCTCAGCAGTCCACTCCCTGTACCTTTACCCCAGTCCTCAGCAGTCCACTCCCTGTACCTTTCCCCCAGTCCTCAGCAGTCCACTCCCTGTACCTTTCCCCCAGTCCTCAGCAGTCCACTCCCTGTACCTTTTGCAGAATATCAGTCGGTCCCTGATGTTTTTTCTGGAGAGAAGTGGCTTCTTTGCTGCCCTCCTTGAAACCAGGCCTTGCTCAAAGAGCCTCCGCTCACAGTGCGTGCAGAAGCCCTCACACCAGCCTGCTGCCATTCCTGAGCAAGCTCGGCACTGCTGGTAGTCCGATCCCACAGCTGAAACAGTTTTAAGATACGGTCCTAGCGCTTGCTGGTCTTTCTTGGGCGCTCTGGAGCCTTTTTGACAACAATAGAAGCTCTCTCCTTGAAGTTCTTGATGATGCGATAGATTGTTGACTGAGGTGCAATCTTTGTAGCTGCGATACTCTTCCCTGTTAGGCCATTTTTGTGCAGTGCAATGATGGCTGCACGTGTTTCTTTAGAGATAACCATGGTTAACTGAAGAGAAACAATGATACCAAGCACCAGCCTCCTTTTAAAGTGTCCAGTGGTGTCATTCTTACTTAATCATGACTGATTGATCACCAGTCCTGTCCTCATCAACACCCACACCTGTGTTAATGGAACAATCACTAAAACGATGTTAGCTGCTCCTTTTAAGGCAGGACTGCAATGATTTTGAAATGTGTTTTGGGGGTTAAAGTTCATTTTCTAGGCAAATATTGACTTTGCAAGTAATTGCTGTTAAGCTGATCACTCTTTATGACATTCTGGAGTATATGCAAAATGCCATTAGAAAAACTGAAGCAGTAGACTTTGTAAAAATTAATATTTGTATCATTCTCAAAACTTTTGGCCATGACTGTAGATTTAGCAGACTGTCCCAGGATGTAGCATCACACCACCAGTACTGTAATGATGAACCTACAGAGTACAGATCTATCAGACTGTCACAGGATGCAGCATCAGACAGGCAGTGCCGTAATGATGAATATATGGAGTACAGATCTATCAGACAGTCACAGGATGTAGCATCTCTCCACCAGTACTGTAATGATGAACCTACAGAGTACAGATCTATCAGACTGTCACACGATGCAGCATCACACCGCCAGTACTGTAATGATGAATCTACGGAGTACAGATCTATCAGGCTGTCACAGGATGCAGCATCACACCACCAGTACTATAATGATGAATCTATGGAGTACAGATCTATCAGACTGTCACAGGATGCAGCATCACACCGCCAGTACTGTAATGAGAATCTCAGGAGCCAGATCAATGCGACTGTCACAGGATGCAGCATCACACCGATGTCATCGTAAGTAAAAAAAGTGAAATTTGGAAAGCAGCGCAACACCAATACGACCATCAAATCTACATACATCGTGAAGCCAACCACATACTACAAGTTCAAGTTCAAGTACATAATGTTACAGATGATGAAACTACAATTGAAGAACACAGCTGCGGTGTGATGAACCAATTGTACTACAGTTGTCAATCTTTACAGTTTGGAGCATACAGCCCTTGTGATGGAAAGTGTACACAGTGCTGCTATAAAGGTAAAGTCCCTCTACCCAGGAAAAGTATCTGAGAGGCGTTTGAAATTTTGCTGAAAAAGGCCAAAGCGAATACAGCAAAAATGTCATGGACAACATTAGGATATAAACAGTATTTAAACATTAACACCATAGTTCATCTAATGTATAATTGCACACGTTCTAGAATCGCACAATGCGATAGAATCGGGGCCCCGTCTTGTATTTCATAATTAATATCAGTCTACCTGATCGTGCTACCAACCATATAAATGAAAGTAATAAAAAGATACATGATCATTCCATAGATACACATTTATAATAATGAATACATGTACTTAATTAATTCTTTGGAATGAGACATTGAATAATTTCTGAATGTTGTGTTCGGCCATGTTCACATTACACTATAACTTTTGTGACGTATGACCAGGAGAAAAGAGAACCAACATTGTGAGCCTTCTTCAATTTCAGAACTACAGAAACTGCACTTCATAGGCAAGATACGTTATTAATGGAGTTAAGGTGTAAGCTTTCCTCCTCGTGGAGACTGACACACCAATCCAGCAGGCCAGTAGTGAGGAGACTTATTGAACGTAGCAATCCTGAAATTCAAAACAAGCCTTGTCATATGATTTAGGATTTATGCCAGATCCGAACCTTAATTTGCAGACAGAGTGTTTCGGGTTTATTGCCCCTCGTCAGTACAAAGCATGAGATCTGATCTGGCTGTATGAGAGGCTAAGCAGGGTCTAAGTGGTAATTTTTTCTCCTTGTAGAGAGTGACAAGCCAGATCTGGCACGCCTGTAATGAGGAGACTTAAAGGAAAACTGTCAGGTCAAAAATCCATATGTAACTGCTATCATTTTCTAATTCCTCACTCTAAACTCTATTTGTGTATTTCTTGTATTTATGTTCCCCTCCTATCTTCTGTAAACTTCAAATAAAGAGATTCACTCCATCTGTCACTCATAGTTAATGATCCACTTAGTTATCTGCTGTCCACTCCCCATACGATGAATATGCATGTCACATATTCACATCAAATCACAGCACAGGAGATCAGTGGGGGCTGTATCCTCCTCTCTACTCTCTTTGCAGCAAAACCAAGAGATCAGATAAACACAGGATCTCTCACAGCACAGCAGGGATTCCTTTTTACAGAAACAAATGGGAGTCTAGATCAGATATGGCAGACCTGTTGCTTTCTCCCTCCGTGTCCTGAACAGAACAGTACCCCCAGAAAGTAAAACCACACAGCACTGATAGCAGAGGGAGGAGAGAGCTGCTCAGAACGAGGAGAGAGCTTCTGAGAGGAAAGAGAGAGCTGCTGAGAGGGAGGAGAGAGCTGCTGAGAGGGAGTGCATAATTACATGACAGTTTAACACAGTCAGGACTAATCGTCTCTGCTTATAATGGAGAGGACTAATCCAGGAGCTCACTGAAGGGTGTGAAGATGCAGATAACATGGAAACTAAAAAGGTAGAACACTGTGTCTGTAAATTGAGGCTCTAAGACTGGAAGAAATCCTAAGTCAGGGTCCCCAACCTTTTTTGGGACCGGCTTCATGCAAGACCGTCCTTCCGCGGCCCGGCGGGGCGGAGCTTTGAACTTATGGGGGGGGCTATGGAGAAGGGGTGGAGTTTACTGCCCTGTTTCCTCAAAAGATGCGCTACATCTTATTTTCATATACAGTAGTATAATGCAGCATCACAGCCCTCCACATTATATAATGCAGCCTCACAGCTCTCCATATAGCACAATGCAGCGTCACATCCCTCCATAAAGTATAATGCAACCTCATATCCTTCCATATAATATAATGCAGCGTCGCATCCCTCCATATAGCATAAATTCTCCCCCGCACACACACACATTGCCCCCTGTATAACCCCCCCACACACACTGCCCTTGTATAACCCCGCACACACACATTGCCCCCGTATAACTCCCCCCACACACACACTGCCCTTGTATAACCCCCGCACACACACACACACATTGCCCCTTGTATATACCCCTCACACACACATTGCCCCTTGTATATACCCCGCACACACACACTGCCCCTTGTATATACCCCTCACACACACAATGCCCCTTGTATATACCCCTCACACACACACAGTGCCCCTTGTATATACCCCTCACACACACACACTGCCCCTTGTATATACCCCTCACACACACACTGCCCCTTGTATATACCCCTCACACACACAGTGCCCCTTGTATATACCCCTCACACACACACACACACTGCCCCTTGTATATACCCCTCACACACACACACTGCCCCAATGTATATACCCCTCACACACACATTGCCCCAATGTATATACCCCTCACACACTGCCCCTTGTATATACCCCTCACACACACACATTGTCCCTTGTATATACCCCTCACACACACACACATTGCCCCAATGTATATACCCCTCACACACACACATTGCCCCAATGTATATACCCCTCACACACACACATTGCCCCAATGTATATACCCCTCACACACACATTGCCCCAATGTATATACCCCTCACACACACACACACATTGCCCCTTGTATATACCCCTCACACACACACATATTGCCCCTTGTATATACCCCTCACACACACACACACACACACATTGCCCCTTGTATATACCCCTCACATACACACACACACATTGCCCCTTGTATATAACCCTCACACACACACACATTGCCCCTTGTATATACCCCTCTCACACACACACATTGCCCCTTGTATATACCCCTCTCACACACACACATTGCCCCTTGTATATACCCCTCACACACACACACACATTGCCCCTTGTATATACCCCTCACACACACACATATTGCCCCTTGTATATACTCCTCACACACACACACATTGCCCCTTGTATATACCCCTCACACAACACACACACATTGCCCCTTGTATATACCCCTCACACACATTGCCCCTTGTATATCCCCCTCACACCACACACACATTGCCCCTTGTATATACCCCTCACACACACACATTGCCCCAATGTATATACCCCTCTCACACACACACATTTCCCCTTGTATATACCCCTCACACACACACACATTGCCCCTTGTATATACCCCTCACACACACACACACATTGCCCCTTGTATATACCCCTCACACACACATTGCCCCTTGTATATACCCCTCACACACACACACACACTGCCCCTTGTATATACCCCTCACACACACACACATTGCCCCTTGTATATACCCCTCACACACACACACATTGCCCCTTGTATATACCCCTCACACACACACATATTGCCCCTTGTATATACCCCTCACACACACACACACTGACCCTTGTATATACCCCTACACACACACATATTGCCCCTTGTATATACCCCTCACACACACACATTGCCCCTTGTATATACCCCTCACACACACACACATTGCCCTTGTATATACCCCTCACACACACACACATTGCCCCTTGTATATACCCCTCACACACACACACACACTGCCCCTTGTATATACCCCTCACACACACACACATTGCCCCTTGTATATACCCTCACACACACACACACACACTGCCCTTGTATATACCCCTCACACACACAATGCCCCTTGTATATACCCCTCTCACACACACACATTGCCCTTGTATATACCCTCTCACACACACACACACACACCCACATCTGTCAATTGTAGATACTCAGAGCCAATCAATGTGCACTGTTACAGGATGCAGCATCACACAAGTCATCGTAAGTACACCTGTAAATTGGAAAGCAGCGCAACACCAATACATGCCCAAATTACATACACGTACCAACCACATACTACAGTTGTAAGATTCCACGTACATAACTGACAGAATGAACCTTAAATTGAAGACACACCAGCTATTGACCAATGTGTACTACCGTTTCAATCATTACATCTACATCCCCCTTGTATGAACGTACAACAGTCTGCAATAAAGTCCCTCTTACCCAGCAAAAGTCATCTGTATGGCCGTTGAAATTTTGCTCAACAACACCACAACTGACCGCAAATGTCATGACACCACTTAGATATAAACATTTTAAACCATTTATACCCTACTCCATCAACTAAATTGCACCACGTTGCTATATACCGCACAATCCAATGATGCCCCTTTTATACTTCACTAATAATATCAGTCACCTGACCGTTGTTACCCCACATCACAAATAAGTATAAAACGTCATGATCATTCCCTATACACAATTAAATAATGAACTACTTACTTATTAATCTTCGAATCAAACATTGAATAATTTTAATGTTTACTCACCAATGTTCACTTGTTACACTAACTTTACACTATACCAGAGAAGGAACCAACTATTGTCACCTCTCAACTACAGAACTACGACTGTATTCCTCAGCACATACACTTAATGCAGTTAGGTTATAAGCCCTCCTGAACCTACACACCATCCCTTAGCTAATGCCAGCAGTCAGACGACTATTGCATAGCAACCTGATATTCGAAATACCCTAACAAACCTTGCATATGCATTTGGATTATGCCCTCAGAACCAATTGCGCCCTGATGTATTCCGCCAGTCAATTGCACCTCCGTAGTACAAAACATGAATCTGACACCATTATGGAGCCTTGATAATCTAAGGATATAATTCTCCCCTTGTGATATAGCCCAGATCGCAGCACCCATACATGAGAGACTTTAGAAACCTCAGGTAAAAACCAATTGCACCTCTGTATTTTCCAATTCACCCTCAAACTCTCCTCATTTTTCTCTTGTATTTATATCCCCCTCCACTATTGAAACCTTCATATAACCCCTTCACTCCACTGTCATCCTGTTGATATATATCCTCCTCTCACACACCCATTGCCTGAATATGCCGTCACAATCACACAAATGCCCCAGGTATCATCCTCACACACTACCCACTTTATCCTCTTTGCAATAACCACGAATCAATAACACACCAGGATCTCTCCTAGCTATACCGTCCTTTCACAGAACAATCGCCGAGTTAATCATTCACGCCCACAACTAAGCTTGTCCCCTAACCACTCAAACAGATACCTGTACCCACCGCTCCCCGCTAGTTCTCATACGCACGCTAGGCAGAGACGTGGGCGATTGCATATTTCGCGGGTATTGAGCGTACAGAAATGACTGCGCGAGAAAGCGAGGAAAATCACACTCTTGCCCAGTGCGTAGAGAGAAGCGTGGCAAAAGTGGCAGGAGCTGGATGGGACAGCCGAACATGATGCTGAGAACCTCGGTGCGGCAGAGGGAAAGGAGGTGAGGGTTGCTATTCATGGACAGTTTACAGCAGACAATTGTCTCTGCTATGAGGTGGGGAGGACTATCAGGAGCTCACTGCAGGCTGGAAGATCCCAGAACACCCGGTACCACAGGTACGGCACTGTGTCTGTATTGAGGCTCCTGTACCTAAGTCTAATCATGGCAAGGATCTTTAAAGGGTGGATTTTGACTTGTAGGATTGCTACTTCAATAAGTGGCGCTAGAGTTCATCTACTTCCTCTTGAAGAGACAATTTGCATCATGTAAGTCCTCAAATCATTTCTACAGAGATTCTTGTTTTGGTTTCCAAAATAAACAGAAACTATGAGAGCCTTACTATATAAATCAAGCAATGAGCCATATACGTACAGGAGGGGGATGGGAATAAGTGGATACCGCCAGATCCACTAGCTCTATAAATATAGGTTCCATGTAACAAACCCAATAAGATACAGCAATTCCATACCTACCTTTAAGCCTCTTCACAGCTACAGTTACGGGTTTTTCAGGGCAATCTTTCTCAAGGCCACAGGCCACAGCTCTTACTACTTGTCCAAAACAGCCCTCTCCTAAGGTTTCTCCCTAAATTAAGCCTAATTAGATAAAAAAATAAAACGTGAGCAACTAGAAGTACAGTAGGTGAAACAAAAACCTAAGAAGTTATCCATGCTTAGGGTTCCAGTCTGCAGTTACTGATTAAAGGCTTGTAAATCCTCACAGTGCACACACTGCGCGCTGCCCATTTTACATTACAGACAGTCACATGCCAACTAGTCGCGCGCAGCCTTGCTCAATACAAGTGAATTGTGTGAGGTGGGACACTTCTGGTCGGAATGTGACCGGATGTAGGCAAATTGCTTACTTACGATCACATGACCACCTGCTCCTGGCGCTGACACCAAAGAATCCTGCAGTGGGGTAGTGAGGGTTCACAAGTCTGCAGTCATATACCTAATCCGAAGACTGGATTAGTGGATGGACCCACTCTTCTACCAAAGCCTTGAGTGGCTTTAGAGTCTTTTCAGCTACCTTAAAAGTTTAAAAAAAAAACACGAAAGACAAACCTATCCCTGGGAAACTCCCAGTTGGCGTCTAAAGGTAACTCCCCTCCATTATATGATGGGTAAGCTGAGGTAAGTGACTGCTACGTGTCAATGAGGCATTGAAGTTTCTTGAGGATCTGGAGTTTCCTGAGTAATCCAACCTCAAAGAAATCTGCTAGGGGAGAACATTGAACAAATGATCAGCCAAATGAATACTTTACAACTGTCAGATGCTAATGCAATATAATCAACGGAACACAGCAATGACAAAAAGTGGGAAAAAGCTATTACTTCTTTTTCTTGTAAGGTCCCTTTCACATCAGCGGTTTTTTCAACATGCAGAAGATCCGGCAGATTTACCGCATCTGCGCTAAACGGCAGCACTTGCGGCAATCCCCATGCATTGTCTATGGGGCTTGCGGTTGGGTGCGGCAAGTGCGATTCTGCCGGTTGCAGAAGATCCGGCACTTGTGGCGGCGAAAAAAACTGCTGCTGTTTTTTTTGTGGCTGCAACTGCCGGATCACGGCAATACTGCACTTAACGCAAGCCTCACAGACAATACATGGGGACTGCCGCAAGTGTGCCGCAAGTGCCGGATCACGGCAATACTGCACTTACCGCAAGCCTCACAGAAGTGCATGGGGATTGCCGCAAGTGTGCCGCAAGTGCCGGATCATGGCAATACTGCACTTACGCAAGCCTCACAGACAATGCATTGGGGGAATGCCTCAAGTGTGCCGCAAGTGCCGGATCACGGCAATACTGCACTTACCGCAAGCCTCACAGACAATGCATGGGCACTGCCGCAAGTGTGCCGCAAGTGCCGGATCACGGCAATACTGCACTTACCGCAAGTCTCACAGACAATGCATGGGGCTTGTCGCAAGTGTGCCGCAAGTGCTGCCGTTAGGCGGCAGATGCGGAAAATCTGCCGTATCTGCTACATTTTGAAAAAAAAACACTAATGTGAAAGGAGCCTTAAGTAAGTAAATAATGGGTGAAAATATACCAAATGCCAGTGTAATCTTGAAATGATTTCTTACCTGCCGTACAGCAGGAAACCTTGTGAGGCTGTGCACAGGGGGCGGCTGCACGGCTTTGCTTGCTCTGTGCTCTTTGCATACGGCACCGAATTACAACGGCAAGAGTAATTGTCACAGAAAGGAATCCAAAAGTGTACAGAATTATATACCCATACTTAATAGTATCTGTAGGGAGAAGAGAATAGATAGGGTCACTGCCACATCTGTGGCCTTCACCTGCTTTATGGCCTTTTCACACTCCTTAGCTATTCCCATCTATTCACCTAGTCTTACCCACACATTTCCTCCTATTCTAACCGATTCACAACTTGACATGATCGGAGTCTAGACTTTCTTTACAGGTATTGCTTGGCTGAAGTTTGGAGGCATTCTCCCTGCCAGCTAGCCGCAATACTCCTCTGGGAAATATGCAAATTATCACTTTAGTGAGAAGTAGATGAACTCTACTAAGTTTACAACTCTAATGCCACCAAAAATGGTAGCAATCCTAAAAGTCATAATCGAGTCTTTAACAAGCCTTTTAATATGACTTAGGATTTGTGCCAGGTCAGAACCCCAAACTGCAGATGCTACGTTTTGGGGTGATTGTCCCTCATCAGTGCAGTTTGTAGAGCCAGATCAGAATCCCACACACTGCACTGATGAGGAGCAATCACCCCGAAATGCAACGTCTGCAGTTGGGGTTCTGATCTGGCATAAATCCTAAGTCATATTAAAAGGCTTGTTAAAGAGTCAATTATGACTTTTAGGATTGCTACCTGGTGGCACAGAGTTCGTCTACTTCCTCAATGAAGTGACAATTGGCTGAAGTTACAATGGTATTCATTTACATAAATGCTTTGGTGTTCTGGATGTTCCCAACAAACACCACCTGTTGGCCAACTGAAAGACAAAAAAAACAAACAAACGGCCGCCAAATTGGCACACCCAAGCTGTGGCAATATGCTAGTCGCACGCTGCTGCTGTCCTCCAGGTCCTCCTCCTCTACCTCCGCTATCTCCTCATTCTTTGCCACTACACACCACAAGCATTTCAGTGCGCGCTGGGAGAGACAAGACAGACGTGTCACCATGAAGACCGTGTCCCCGGTAAGGTACTCCTATGTCATACATTGCAGAGCGGGCCAGGGAAGACAACACAGGATGAGTGTTTAGGGAAGCACCAAGAGTGGAGCCAGGACAGTCTGCCCACAACAGCGGCTATGCAAAGTCATCTTAATAATAGGAGGTATGAATATATATATAAAGAACATCAGTGCAAAAAATTAATAAAAATTTAATCGTGTATACCTTTCATAAGGTGATAATAAATAACCTAGAAATACTGATGACATATAAATGTATATATAATAAATCAAAAGTTAACAAATCATAACAATCTCATTGTATAAGTGAACTTATATAATACTAGCTGTAGTACCCGGCTACGCCCGGGTTAATAAATAACTGCTGTTAGCTATAACAGAGTAGAATTTAAATTGTCATATTAATGACCTGTAAGAAAATAGAAGCTGAGCTATGATTGGTTGCTATAGGCAGCCTAATGAATCACCAACCAACAGTAATCCCTCCCCCTGGCCGGGCAGTATATGTTACCTCACACATACACATAATAGACAGCTCATGTGACTGACATCTGCCTTATTTCCCTATATGGCACATGTGTTGCACATTGGCTGTTTTTAATCAGATGTTTATTTTTGGAAATTAAAGATACCAGAAGTATGAGGCGAGTTGTGTGAGGCGATTTGTGCACATCTGTGTCTGTGTGGTGTGTGTGTTCCCTGGGGGTGTGTGTGTCCCAGTGGTGTGCGTGTGTCCCTGTGGGGGGTCCCTGTGGTGTGTGTCCTTTTGGGGGGAGGGGTGTCCCTGTGGTGTGTGTCCTTGCGGGGGGAGGGGTGTCTCTGTGGTGTGTGTCCATCCCTATGGGGTCCGTGTGTTCCTGTGGGGTGTGTGTGTTGTCTCTGTGTCCCTGTGGGGTGTGTATGTGTGTATGTCCCTGTGGTGTGTGTGTCCCTGTGGGGTGAGTGCATGTGTCCCTATAGGGTGTGCATGTGTGTGTGTCCCTGTGGGGGGGTGTCAGTGTGGTGTTTCTTGTGTTGTGTGTGTTCTTTGTGGTGTGTGTGTTGTGTTGTGGTGTGTCTTTGTGGTGTGTGTGTTTGTGTTCAGGTGCGTGGTGAGTATCCAATGTTGGGACTCCACCTTAGCTGTTACTCTTTGTGTGCATGTGGTGCGTATACATGTCCCCGTGCGTGGTGAATATTCCATGTCAGGGTCCCACCTTAGTGACTATATGCTGGTATGTGCTGTTAGTCTTTGGTGCTGTCATTAAGCCCTCTCATTCACAACTTCATTCTCACTCCATTATGTAGATAGGGCCAAAATTGTTTGGTGAATTGGAACGCGCGGGGTTAAAATTTCGCCTCACAACATAGCCTATGACGCTCCCGAGGTCCAGACGTGTGACTTTGCAAAATTTTGTGGCTGTAGCTAGCAGCTGTCGATTTTCCTCCCACACGTTTCCTTTTAGTTTTTCCCTATTATGTAGATAGGGCCAAAATTGTTTGATGAACTGGAACGCGCAGGGTTAAAATTTCGGCTCACAGCATAGCCTTTGACGCTCTTGGGGTCCAGACGTGTGACTGTGCAAATTTTTGTGGCTGTATTTGCAACGGTGTAGATGCCAATCCCGGATATACATACATACACACATTAAGCTTTATATATTAGATAGATCATGTTTTAGTACACTTACACTCTGCGGGTTTTATGATTTGTAACCATTTTATCTACAGCGCAGGGGTGAGAAAGAGCACACGAGGGGAGAAGACAGAGCAGGGAGGAGAGAGAGCGCACAGGGAAGAGAAGTGCACGGGGGAGAGAGAGTTCACAGAGGGGAAGAGAGAGTACACACAGGGGAATAGAATGCACGGGATGGAGAATGAGCATACAGACAGGAGAGAGCACATGAGGGGAGAAGACAGCATAGGGGGGAAAGAGATAGCACACAAGAGGAGAAGACAGCACACAGGGGGCAGACAGCTGAAAGGAGAGATCACAAGGAGGGAGAAGACATCACAGGGGGAGAAGGCACAGAAGCGAGACAACTCAAAGGAGAGGGGAGAAAACTACCCAAAGGGGAACAAGACAGTACACCAGGGAGAGAAGACAGCACACAGGGGGTAAAGACACAGCGCACAGAGGGGAATACAGGTCAAAGGAAAGAGCACACAAGGGGAGAAGACAACACAGGGGGAGAATGAGAGCACACAGGGGGAGAATGAGAATGCACGGGAAAAATATTCGCAAAGGGGAGAAGACAGCGCACAAGGGTTGGGAGTGCACAACCGAGAAAGAAAAAGAGCACAGGGGGGATTATATATACGTGCCGACAGCCTCTCTCTATATATATATGTATAAATATATACAGTCCGCATCTTCTATAAATGACAACATGTGCATGCCTCCCATGGTGATGTCACTCACCTCCTGATGCGATAGCTTCGGGAACCCATGTAGTATTTAATAACTACCAACTTTACGTATAAAATATACATGTACACAATCCACCACCCAGTATGGCATGTGTTTTCAAGCTTTCTTTACTTACTAGGCAGAACAGTCAGCCAAACAGACTGATAAGAAGAACCAACTGAATTTTCCGCTAGACATGTGTATTCTCCAGCATCGTCCATAGAGATATTCCGCAGATGAAGCACCACTACTTCTGAAGCGGTGATCTCTGTGGTCTAAATAAATAGACGTGAAAGTTAAAAATATTGAATCCATTTAAAAAGTAAGGTGCCTGGTATTTCACAAAAGTAGGAAGCTTAAATACCCCACAGAAACCAGAGTGAGTAAATATCTGAAATATATAAAAAAAAGACATCAACAAACTGGAGCACGTTCAGAGAAGAGCGACCAGAAATGGTGACCGGTCTACAAACTATATCCTATGAGGAACTCTTACAGGATTTGGGAAAGTTTAGATTACTAAAGAGAGACTTAATAGCTGTCTACAAATATCTCAAGGGCTGTCACACTGTAGAGGGATCAGCTTAATTCTCATTTGCACAAGGAAAGACTAGAATCAATGGGATAAACTGAATGGAAGGAGACTTAGATTAGAAAATTAGAGAAACCTTTTTGACAGTGAGGGTGATCAACGAGTGGAACAGGCGAACACGAGAGGTGATGAGTTCTCCTTCAATGAAAGTCTTCATACAGAGGCTGGACAGAGACCAGATGACCGGGAGGTCCCTCCCAACTCCACCATTTTATGATTCAATGACCCCAAATATTGACAGTTCTTCCCTGTACCACGCTGTCCACAGAATGCAGGTATATCGTGACAGGTTCCTTTACAGTTTCAACAACCTGAAAAGCTACTGATAAACTAAAGCATCCAAACACTAAACAAATGTACCTCAAGGACTTGTACGTAAGGCGCGCCATCAGTGTCAAAGCAGCTCCCATTAACTTCAATGTGTTTGAGCCACTGGACGTGTGGCTGAGGATCACTGTACACCTTACACATCAACCTCACGTCACTGCCCACACGAGCTGTGGTATTGACCGTGAGTCCGGGTTGCAGGATGGGTCGGTGCGCGGACCTCTCTGTGGGGACAACCAAAATGAGAAACAAAAATGAGGTGGATGAATAAAGCACAGGTATGATATTACATTACAATAATAACTTGTTCACCTTTCACTGTTCAAAAATATTTTGTAATATCTAATCTGTGTCTCCTCCCATTGCTTCTAGTCTTTCGTTATGCAAAAGAGAATAAACTGATCCCTCTACAGTGTGACAGCCCTTGAGATATTTGTAGACAGCTATTAAGTCTCCTCTCAGTCTTCTTTTATTGCAAGCTAAACATTCCCAAATCCGGTAACCATCCCTCATAGGACATGGTTTACAGACCGGTCACCATTTCTGCTCACTCTTCTCTGAGCTTGCTCCAGTTTGTTGATGTATTTTTTTAAAGGGAACCTGTCACGAGAAAAATGCAGTGCGATCTGTAGGCACCATGTTATAGAGCAGGAGGAACTGAGTAGATTGATATATAGTTATGTGAGAAAAGATTCAGTATAACCTGTGATTTCATCATTTAAACCTCTGCTCTTCCTGGGATTTTAGGTCTAGTGGGCGGGGCTATCAGTTAGTGACAGCTGTTTCTGTATGCACACTGATAGGACCGCCCACTGGACCCAAAATCCCAGAAAGGGCAGAGGTTTAAATGATGAAATCACAGGTTATACTGAATCTTTTCTCACAAAACTATATATCAATCTACTCAGTTTCCCCTGCTCTATAACATGGTGCTTGCAGATTGCACTGCATTTTTATGGTGCGTGTTCTCTTTAAAATGTGGAGCCCAGAACTGGACACAGTATTCCTGATGAGGTCTGAACAAGGAAGAGTAGAGGGGGATAATGACTTCATGTGATCTAGATGTATGCTTCTGTTAATACATCCCAGAATTGTGTTTGCCTTTTTCGCTGCTGCATCACACTGCTGACTCATGTCCAGGCTGTGATCTATTAGTATTCCCAAGTCTTTTTCACAAGTTTTGTAGCTTAGCTCTGTTCCCCTCATTCTGTATCTGCTTTTTTTCATTTTAATGACTTTAAAGTTCCATAAGGTCTGAGCACAGACCTAGGACAACATCATTTATTTTAGGGATCCCTGCTCTCACATGCCAGCCACATTTATATTCCCATTTCCCAATACCCCATGTACCTTCTCCATGTCATATGTAATGGGCAAGTACCACATGTTACTTTTAGACATTACATAAATATATTGCATAAGTCTTCTTACCAATTACATCTAATATGTAGGTAGAGCTAATACAGTCGATCTTGTTCTCCACCACACAAGTGTAGTTGCCTCGATCTGAAGGTACAACGCCCTCTATGACCAGACTCCAATGCTTGGGCCTTAGCTAGGAGGAAAGTATCAATAGAATTTCATTTATGACATGACAATTATATAATGGCATAAATTGCTGATACTAAGCATATTTTGGCTCACCTGGATACCCCCTATACGATGCTCCCTGAAAATTCGTTACCATTTTTCATCCATTGAATGGTTGGGAGGGGGCTGCCACCAGCGGCACAGCGAAACTTCACAGTATTGCCAGCTGGTACAACATACAATGTTTTCTCCATATGACGTGGATGGGTCCAGTATGGTGCTGAAAGACAAAAAATATCATTAGTGTCATGCCCTCGGCCGCGGGGCCAGTCTCCCATGGACAGGAGACTGGTGCTCATCACGTGGCTCTAGGCACCTCACCCTGCTGTGGGGCCAGTCTCTGCTGAGCAGGGAGATCGATGCCCATCATCCTGTCTGTGGTTCCATGTGGCTGGTTGCTTCCTTCTCATCCAGGAACCTGCATCCTCTTGGCAGGTCTCCTGGGAATGTTCTTAGGTTAGGCGCCCCGTATCCTGCACACACTTATTACACTTACTACACCTGTTCTCTATTAGGTGTCTCAGCCTGAGTGCTGAGCTGCACTGTGCATAAAAGGAATCCTTCCCCTAAGGGAGGTGCCTGGACATTGCGATCATTCTCTAGGAACGTTACCAGTGTCCAGGTCACATTCCTACAGTGCTCTGCACTAAGAAGACTGTTACTTTGTATTCAGCATCATTCTATTGTCTCTGTCTCCACAGAATCATCTGTTGGCAGTTTATTAATTCATGGCTCACCAAGCCTCTCCTGAAGCGCACGGAACCGTCCAGATTCTTATACCTGCTGGTTCAGCCTTTCCAGGATTGTATGGAGCTCCCAGGATTCATGCTATTGACAGAGCCACTGCTCCACAGTCTCCTTTTCTCTTCTGCTCGGTCTGTACGAGTTGCCCCTCTGGTCTGGGATTCGCGGCATTTAGACTTCCTGGTGCTGTGATGGGTTTATCCCTGTATAGGGGTTACTTCGCCGGTGGCTCCGCCAGGAGAGTTCGGTGTCGCAATCCAGAGGGTTCTATCCTCAGACACCTTTCCCTTGTTAACCATTTTCTTCAATAAATATCCTTGATTTACTGAATACACCATCCAGTCTCTTGCTGTATCGGGTATTCAGCTACCAGTACTCCACCAGTGGCCCAGCGAGTCCACTTTACATCTCTATGCCCTTCAGGCGTAACAATTAGCCACTACGTTTGCTGATATATATATATACTTTTCAGACTGTTAACTATATCGATAAAGTATTCATAGCGAAATACTGCTGCACATACAACACTATGAAAAAGTCAGGCACTTTATCTGTAAACCCCAGGGCCAAGATTACAGGTTCCTATCAGGAAATCAGACAGTCTGCTACACATTAAGATTATAGTTTATTGATTTATTGGAGGGCTGGGGCAAGGATGGAGGTTGTTATAACCTCTAATTAGTCATTCTCACAGGAGAAAACTCACCTTGGTAGATATGCACAGGTTCTGTACTCAGATCATCCTGGAGATCATTCCTACGGCCATCCTCATCATCTTCAACCCCTGATGCTTCTGAATCTAAGAAACACAGAAAACCATATGAAGAACTGGGAGCCTCAGGCATTGTTTTGTTAATCCTAATATCAGTAGCAACAAGGCATAACTATAAGCCAATCTGATGGCAGCATATTGTAGAGGCAGAGTTCCGGAATCCAGTGATGTATCGCTAACTGGGCTGCTTGCTGCAGTTGTGATAAAATCTCTGCCGATCTAGCAGTTCTCTGAATGCTGAGCTGTGCATAACCCGTACACACCAACTGATTGTCAGCTTTCTGCGTACACTTTGCATAGGCAAAGCTGTCAATCAGTGGTGGGGTTGAGGATCTACAGAGCTTATAAGTACATAGGGGTACCTGGCTATTAGTCCTCGAGTGATAACCTATTTCTGATTAAAAAAAAACTACACTATAGTTAGCTACACAAGTTTAAGACTTGTCATACTGAGTAAAAAGGAGATTTTTGTGTACTCACCATAAAATCCTTTTCTCTGAGCCTCTAATTGGGGGACACAGGACTGTGGGTGTTATGCTGCTGTTCACTAGGAGGTGACACTAAGTAGAATTTGAAAAAAAACAAGTGGCTCCTCACCCTGCAGTATACACCCCTGGTTGGCACCAGCCTGAACCAGTTTTGTGATTAAGCAGTAGGAGGAATAACAAGTCAAGGGCCTATAAGAAGGCCACTATATACAAACTCAAGGAACTGAGAAAAAAATCAACCACCAAAGTCAACAAGGTCCGAAACGGGCAACAGGGTGGGTGCTGTGTCCCCCAGTTAGAGGCTCAGAGAAAAGGATTTTACGGTGAGTACACAAAAATCTCTTTTTCTCCTTCGCCTCCTTGGGGCACACAGGACCATGGGACGTCCCAAAGCAGTCCCTGGGTGGAAATAGAATATTAGTAAAGCCTCTATAGGTGGGCTACTGCCGCCTGCAGGATACGCCTACCCAGACTTGCATCTGCCGAGGACTGGGTGTGAACACTATAGTGTTTTGCAAACGTGGGCAGGCTTGACCAAGTGGCAGCCTTACACACTTGTTCTGCCGAAGCCTGATGCCGGATGGCCCAAGAAGCCCCCAATGCGCGAGTGGAGTGCGCTCTTATACCAGTTGGAACCGGAATGTTCCGTAATTGATCAGCTTCCTGAATGGTTGTTCTGATCCATTTGGCCAGAGTGGCCTTGGATGCTGCCATACCTCTTCGGCAACCCTCTGGAAGAATGAAGAGAGAATCAGATTTGTTGAAGGGTGCTGTTCTAGAAACATAGTGCCAAAGAGCTCAAACCAGATCCAGTGTGTGGAGAGCCTTCTCAACATGGTGCATCGGTGCCGGACAAAAACTCTTCATTCAAATGGAACGAGGAGACTACCTTCGGAAGAAAAGATGGTACAGGGTGAAGCACCACCTTGTCTTGGTGGAAAACCAGAAAGGGTGCTTTGCAGGACAGTGCCGCAAGCTCAGAGACACGACAGATGGAGGAAATCGCCACCAGAAATACGACCTTCTGGGAGTGAAGGCGGAGAGAGATTTCCTTGAGGGGCTCAAAAGGTGATTTTTGAAGAACATCCAGAACCAGATTAAGGTCCTAGGCATCAACTGGTCTTTTGTAAGGGGGGACCAAATGGGAGACCCCTTGGATAAAGGTCTTAACCTGCGGTTTAATAGCAAGACGGCGCTGAAATAGTACTGACAGAACTGAGATCTGTCCCTTGAGAGAACCAAGCGAGAGACCTGCGTCCATGCCGGATTGGAGGAATCCTAAAACGGCCGGAAGAGAAAAGCAAAGCGGGGAGAGGTGATGAGCACTGCAGCGTTTTTTATTCGCGGCTGCACCTGCCGCATGTGCTGAAATCTGCACTTGCCGCACCTGCCGCACCCTTACCGCAAGCCCCATAGACATTGCATGGGGCTTGCCGCAAGTGTGCCGCAAGTGTCGCGGTTATGCGGTAATCGCGGCAGATGCGGTTTTTTCACCGCATCTGCCGCGATTTGAAAATACCGCTGATGTGAAAGGGCCTTTACGGACACTGAGCAAAAACTGGTTCAGGCTGATGCCAGCCATGGGTGTATACTGCAGGGGGAGGAGCCACTTTTTTTTTTTTCTTTCAAATTCTACTTAGTGTCGCCTCCTAGTGGACAGCAGCATAATACCCATGGTCCTGTGTCCCCCAATGAGGCGAAGGAGAAATACGTGTGTTTTTGATGCATTTTTTCCTCATTTCTATTTGAATAGATAAAGAACATAGTGAAAACTCTGATATGACTGGCTGCAGGTCTGGAAAAACTCCTTGAAGGTTCAGATCTGAAAGGAAAAAATAAGCAGTATGTGTACGAGATTGTAGAAACCTCATTCACTTTGCTGGGACTGTAAAATGCTGAGAAAACACAAGAAGTGATGCATCATTAGAATCAGGGTCTCTGCCCTTACATCAAGCTGCTCTCAGATTAGATAGCAAAAATCTAGTGGCAGATTCCCTTTAGCAAACTGAATACACATATCAACTAACTGTAAATCCTCCTAACACTCACCCACAACAGATACAGAGAACCTCCGCAGGATCTGGCCGATACCATGGACCTCACATACATACAGTCCGGAGTCTTCATAGGTGACATTTTCCAATTCCAACACAAAGCCATCTAACCGTATCTTCCCTCCTGCCTGCAGCTGCGTCTGTTCTCTATACCAATTCATTCTACTACTATGATTGGAGTCACAAGACAGACGCAAACTGCTTCCAGGATGAAGACGATGATGTTCTTCAAGCTCAGGTGAGGGCTCTGCTGGGAGAGATTAATGTGGATTTTCAGGATTTTGACGTGATATTATTATTATTACTATAGCACCATTTATGCCATAGCGCTTTACAAGTGAAAAAGGGGCATACATAGACAAGTACAATAAACATAAGCAATACAAGGCATAGACAGGTACAGAAGAGATGACGCTGTCCGCGAGGGCTCACAGTTTACAATGGGTGGGTGAGGATACAGTAGGAGAGGGGGGAAGACCCTGCCCACAAGGGTTCACAGTCTATATAGGATGGGTGAGGATACAGTAGGTGAGGAGATAGGACCCTGCCTGCGAGGGCTCAGTCTACAAGGGATGGGTGAGGATACAGTAGGTGAGGAGAGAGGACCCTGCCCACGAGGGCTCAGTCTACAAGGGATGGGTGAGGATACAGTAGGTGAGGAGAGAGGACCCTGCCCACAATGGCTCACAGTCTACAAGGGATGGGTGAGAATACAGTAGGTGAGGAGACAAGACCCTGCCCACGAGGGCTCACAGTCTACAAGGGATGGGGGAGGATACAGTGGGCGAGAAGAGAGGATATTGCCTGTGAGGCTCACAGTCTACAAGGGATGGGTGAGAATACAGTAGGTGAGGAGAGAGGACCCTGCCCACGAGGGCTCACAGTCTACAAGGGATGGGTGAGGATACAGTAGGTGGAGACAAGACCCTGCCCACGAGGGTTCATAGTCTACAAGGGATGGGTGAGGATACAGTATATGAGGTGGAAGAGAGAACCCTGTCCTCAAGGGATCACAGTCTACAAGGGATGGGTGAGGATACAGTAGGTGAGGGAAGAGGATCCTGCCCATGAGAGCTCAAAGTCTACAAGGGATGGGTTAGGATACAGTAGGTGAGGAGAGAGGACCCTGCCTGCAAGGGCTCACAGTCTACAAGAGATGGGTGAGGATACAGTAGGTGAGTAGAGAGGACCCTGCCTGTGAGGGCTCAGTTTACAAGGGATGGGTGAGGATATAGTAAATGAGGATAGAGGACTCTGCTCACAGTCTACAAGGGATGAGTGAGGATACAGTAGGAGAGGAGAGAAGACCCTGCCCACGAGGGCTCACAGTCTACAAGGGATGGATGAGAATACAATAGGAGAGGGTAGAGCTGGTCGTGTGGTGGTTCAGTAGACTGAGGGTCACTGCAGGTTGTAAGCTTGTGGGAAGAGGTGGATCTTCAGGTTCCTTTTGAAGGTTATTAATATAAGGTTATATTATCGATAAAGCATCAGTTCTAAAATGTGTATATAGACATTGCCTCCAGAGCACAAGATGGCTTTATAGTTCAAAGCCAAAAACATCAAATAAAAGGCCACAAATGGAAACATACGTTACCAAAGAGAAGATTCTTTAGTCTTGTGCCAATAAGTTATTTGTGACTTCTATAGCACATAGGTCACAAGGATGCGATTCAATTACTTAACCCCTATAGTACCAATCCCAGATACAGGTAATAAGCAGGTGACTCAAGTACTGCACCTCCACTGCGCCAGTTCCAGAACACAGACCGGGGCTTATCTATAGGGAATCTGTCAGATCCTCTGTGAACCCAGGACCACGAGTGTTTCTGTGCCCACACCTATATTGCCTGCCTAACAGTCCCATCATGTAGTAGAGTCCACACACAGATCTTTAGAATAAGGATTTCTAAAGATCGTTTATGAGATGCTAATTACGGCTATGAGTAGTCAAGGGCGTGTTAGTTCCCACTCAGCATGTTATCATTCCCTTGTGGATGATGACATGCTTTACAATGCCCAGCGTCATCTGCATCTGTACACGCGTGTGCGCGGCTTTATACCTCTCACCACTGAACGTCTCTGAGGTCAGGTGTATGCACTCCGGCTTCAGAGAGACTTACTACGCACAATCAGAAGTCATTCACACTTCTGGTCCTGTGCACTACACTGTACGATTGCTGGCTTCAGAGAGGCGTAGCGCTCATGACTTTCCTAGAGATCTGTTTATGTATGCTAATGTATCATGGACTCTTAAGCCCCCCATCACACTAAGAGAGATCGCTAGCGAGATCGCTGCCGAGTCACAAGTTTTGTGACGCAACAACGACCTCAGCAGCGATCTCGCTACGTTTGACACGTAGTACCAACCAGGCCCCCGCTGTGAGATCGCTGGTCGTGTCAGAATGGTCTGGACCATTTTTTGATCGTTAGGTCCCCGCTGGCCAGCGTGCATCGGTGTGTTTGACCGGACAACGACCTCAATACTACGCCCAGAGTGACAGGGTCCCAACAACCGCCGTATCATTGCTACATCGCTGGTGAGATCTGACTGTTTGACATCTCACCAGCGACCTCCAGCATCCTAACCAGGTCGTATCGTTGTCGGGATCGCTTGAGCGTCGCCAAGTGTGATGGTACCCTTAGGCATATGGGCACAGCACCACTCGCGGCACTGAGTGTCCAGGGGACCTGACAGATTCCCTTTAACCATTAGATGAACTCTGTTGCGTGAAAAAGACACACTCCGGAGGGGGCCATTTTCTCACCTTAGCCAACTTTACCATCCTGAACTTGTCTTTTGACCTACAAATATTACATCTCTGACACCATAAGACTCTATCCACCATAGGAAACAAAACATCACCTAACAAGCATATTGTGCTTCCAATCTCAACAATAATCGTCCCGTCTCCCCATTATGGAGGGTGCAAGACGTCAATGGAAAACTCTTGGGGGCAAAATGAGTTTCCATTGAAGAAACACAGAAAAATGTGCAAATGTTCCTAGGTAAATGATCTCTCCTGAGAGTCATTCGTTGGGGTCAGACCGTCAGATCATAGAGCAGACCAAGACGTAATGTTTATCTTTAACCAACCAAAGATTTTAACATCTCTGGTATTAGCAACAATCACTTCTGACCAAAGGAGAGCTGGTTCTTATGGTGGGTTTACACGTCCCAACATCGGTCCGATATTGGATAAAACGCTGCGGAGCGCGCTTTTTCTGGGCAGAATTCCAAGATCGGATAGAGATGTTACACAGCGCGATATCGGCATACAACGTCTCTACGATGTCTACGCCCCCTTGTACGGCCGACCCAGGAACGACCATTTAACATGGGAGTGAATAGGGGACGTTGTACTGCACATCGTAGTCGTTACACCGCACAATCCTGCACCAACCTCCATCCAATATCGGGCCGTTGGAGAGCAGCTCATTCGATCCCCGATATCGGTTTGGCATCATTCCTGCATCATATTGGATGTTTAAACCATACAACCACGAACGATATCGGGCCAATGCACGAACCACGTGACTTTTGGTCGGAGTTGGACGCCGATATCGGGACGTGTAAACCACCATTAGGTCGTCAATGGTAGAAAATCTAAAAATTCCCATTAGCCCTTTTTATTCATGTAGAACTTTACGTCTGGTGGTGACTTGATGATTTTCCACCAAGACTTCCCAATCCAAGCCTCAGACCCTAAACGCCAAAGCACCGCGCTTTCTCTATCATCCTATCTAATCTCTGGAAGCAGCCTCTTCTTTTGTTACCTTTCAAGCTTTCTTCTTCTGCCATTGCTGATCTGCAGGAAGTTATGGAGGAGGCCAGAAGAAAGATCAACCACCTTCCTAATCTCTGCATGGTAAAGGCTCATTAGAAGTGAACTCAACAGGACGAGTATGCTCGGATGAAAGGTGGGCAGGCTGAAAAAGAATTATGAAGAAATAAAATAACTCATCACAACAGTCAGAAAATTCTTCTTTAATACCAAACATTTCAACTTTATTTAGAAACTGGAACCAGCGCTCTATGGTGGAGTCAAGAATGTGCAGTCAGTTGCAGCGTTGCTGAGGCTTTCACCATGCAATAGTCACGTTACTGCTGTGTTTTACCACAACTAAAGCCCATAGACTGGGACTATACGATGACTTCAGTCATGCAACTGTTACTTTCCAAGTATTGAGCTACACAATGTATGCAACATTAATGGGAGACTTTTATGTTCTGCAACAGATTAGAACGATATGGCTAAAAGTCTCCATTCTTGCCGTGCCCACACGATGCGTCCTAGACATTTTTTGTGTTCATGGAGATCTCCCCTACAACCCTTGAAAATTCCTTGCCTTTTGCACCCCTTAACAATAATAACGTACTGGTGCCCCCTTAAAAAAGTAATAATGTCTCGTTTCATTGTCACAGTGCCCCCACCCAGCCTGTTGATGTCCTCTAATGTAATAAAGCCTGCTGTAGTATGTACGAGCCTGCAACTAGCGGGGAATCCGCCTTTCCTCCTGTCTGCAGGGGGCTACCCCAATATACAAACATGTTTCAGGATGGAGCCCGGAGCTTGTAGAAACTTCTCCATGTAGCCAAATGTTCAATGGGGGTGTGGGAGCCATTCTGCCCACCTAGGGGCTGATCCAAGGAGAGAAAGAACAATAGGCACATGCTCAGCCAGTTAGTTGGTGCGTGCTTGAGAAGGGCTAGGATCTGAAGCTGTGGCCAGCTCCTGGTGCTCGTGTGTGGAGTGTTAGAAATTGGCCATCGGTTGTCACGTGGGATTTTGTTGTGTTGCTCACCTGCTGGATTCAAGGAACTCATCTAAGGACTATTGCTGCCTTTTCCCTGGCATCGGATTACCGGGTGTTGCCGCTGGATTTATTTCTGTGGACTCATTACAGACTTTCCAGAAGTACCTTCAGTGTGCTGTTCCATATTCCCTGTCCTGATAGAATTCAATGGATTGTTCATTGGCCTAGTGTCCCTTCCTGCTCTGTCACGTACCCATCACAGTCGTTCATCTCCATCTCTCCGTCTTTCTTTGTTTCTGTGTCTCCTCTGTCCGTGTGCTCTCTGCGTTTCCGTGTCCGCCATATTTCCTCAAGTCTCCTCCATCTCTTCTTGTCCCCTTCTCCATGCATGTCCCATATAAAACCTTTCATATGTTCTCTATGCCTCTTCTCCATGTCCCCGTGTCCTCTTCTCCATGTCCCCGTGTCCTCTTCTCCATGTCCCCTGTCCTCTTCTCCATGTCCCCGTGTCCTCTTCTCCATGTCTCCCCGTCGTTCCTCTTCTCCATGTCCCCGTGTCCTCTTCTCCATGTCCCCGTGTCCTCTTCTCCATGTTTTTCCATCTCTCCCCTTCTGCCACCAATGTATTATTACTCACCTCTCCTGAGGATTGTCCATCAATAGGAAAAACTAATGTTGGTCTCAGACAACCCCCTTATTAACTTTATGGGGAATGGGCTACCTCTCCTCGTTGCTTCTCTTATTGGCGCTTAGCCTCCTCCACTGTAAGATGCTGTATAGAGATCCAAACTTAATCTCTCCCAAATGTTGCGTCCTAGAAATCAGTCACAACATGCATTATGTTCATGAAGAAACTCCTTTACACACCCTGAAAATTTGTGAGTTTCTGGCCAGAGCAGTAACTCCTCAAAGTCATGTGACGCAGAGTCTGGATATCACTCGCAGTCATGTGACCGCTGTCTGGATATCACTCACAGTCATGTGACCGCTGTCTGGATATCACTCGCAGTCATGTGACCCTGTCTGGATATCACTCGCAGTCATGTGACCTGCTGTCTGGTATCACCTGCATGTCATGTGACCGCTGTCTGGATATCACTCGCAGTCATGTGACCGCTGTCTGGATATCACTCCAGTCATGTGACGCTGTCTGGATAATCACTCGAGTCATGTGACGCTGTCTGGATATCACTCAGTCATGTGACCGCTGTCTGATATCACTCAGTCATGTGACGCGTCTGGAATCGCTGATCATCCAGTCATGTGACCGCTGTGAATCATCCAGTCATGTGACGCTGCTGGATATCACTCGCAGTCATGTGACCGCTGCTGGATATCATCCAGTCATGTACCCTGTCTGATCTGGATATACACTCGCGATTGACCGCTGTTGGACCACTCGATACGCGTCTGTGACGCTATCATACATCAGAGTACCGCTGTCTGGTATCCTCCAGTCATGTGACCCTGTCTGGTATCCTCCATCATGTGACCGCTGTCTGGATATCACTCGCAGTCATGGCGCTGTCTGATATCACCTCAGTCATGTGACCTGTCTGGATTCACTCATCTACCTCATGTGGACTCACTGTCATGGATATCCAGTTGGTACCGCTGTCTGGGATCTCATAGTCTGTGACCCTTACTGCAGTCTTGACCGCTGTGGATATCATATCTGTCCGCTGTGGACCTGTCGGGTATCACTCGCAGTCTGTAGCCGGTCTGTTGGATATCACTCCAGTCATGTGACCGCTGTCTGGATATCACTCCAGTCATGTGCCGCTGTCTGGATCACTCGCAGTCATGTGCCTGTCTGGATATCACTCGCAGTCATGTGAGCTGCTGACACCTGTCATGTGCCTGATCATCAGTATGACCGTTCGGATATCTCGCAGTCATGTGACCGTTATATACCGCGTCTGGACCCTGTCTGATCACTGCGTGTGACCTTCGGATTACCGTCTGTGACCGCTGTCTGGTATACTCGCAGTCGACCCTGTCTGGTACTCCTCGCAATCATGTGACCGTGTCTGGATATCACTCCAGTCATGTGACCCTGTCTGGATACACTCGCAGTCATGTGACCCTGTCTGGATATCACTCGCAGTCATGTGACCCCTGTCTGGATATCACTCGCAGTATGTGACCGCTGTCTGGATATCACTCGCAGTCATGTGACCTGTTGGAATCACTGCGTATGGACCGCTGTCTGGATATCACTCGCAGTCAGTGACGTGTTGGATATCACTCGCAGTATGTGACCCGTCTGGATATCACTCCAGTCTGTACGCTGTTGGATATCATCCGTCATGTGACGCTGTCTGGTATCACTCAAGTCATGTGACCTGTTGATACACTGCAGCATGTGACCTGTCTGGATATCACTCGCAGTCATGTGACGCTGTCTGGTATCATCGCGTCATGTGACCCTGTCTGGTATCACTCCAGTCATGTGACCTGTCTGGATATCACTCAGTCATGTGACCTGTCTGGATATCATCAGTCATGTGCGCTGTCGTATCATCATATGTGACCGCTGTTGGATATCATCCAGTCATGTGACCGCTGTCTGGATATCACTCCGTCAGTAGCGCTGGATCACTCGAGTCATGGACCTTGTATCACCATCATGTACCTGTCTGGATATCACTCAGTATGTGACGCTGTTGGATATCACTGCAGTCATGTGACGCTGTCTGGATATCACTCAGTATGTGACCCTGTCTGGATATCACTCCAGTCATTGACCTTCTGGATATCACTCCAGTAGTACGCTGTCTGATATCACTCCAGTCAGTGACGCTGTCTGGTATACTCAGTCATGTGACGCTGTCTGGTATCTCATCATGTGACGCTGTTGGTATCACTCCAGTATGGACCTTCTGTCACTCAGTATGTGACGCTGTCTGGATATCATCATCATTGACCTCTGGTATCACTCCAGCTGTGACCTGTTGGATATCACTCAGTCATGTGACCGCTGTCTGGATATCATCAGTCATGTGACCGCTGTTGGATCACATCAGTCCGTTCTGGTACCTCAGTCTTGACCTCTGTGAATCACCGCAGCATGTGACGCTGTTGGTATCACTCAGTATGTGACCGCTGTTGGATTCCTCGCAGTCATGTGACCGCTGTCTGGATATCACTCCAGTCATGTGACCGCTGTCTGGATATCTCAGCATGTGACCCTGTCTGGATATCACTGCATCATGTGACGCTGTCTGGATATATCCAGTCATGTGACCTGTCTGGAATCACTGCATCATGACGCGTCGGATATCATCCATCATGGACCTGTTGGATATCACTGCAGCTGTGCCCTGTCTGGTATCACTCCAGTCATGTGACGCGTTGGATATCACTCAGCATGTGACCTGTCTGGATATCATCCTCTGTGCGCTGTTGGATACACTCCAGTCATGTGACCCTGTTGGATTCATCCGTCATGTGACGCTGTCTGGATATCATCCAGTCATGTGACCTTCTGGATATCACCCATCATGGACCGCTGTCGGATATCACTCAGTCAGTGACCCTGTCTGGAATCACTCCAGTCATGGACCGCTGTCTGGATATCACTCCAGTATGTGACCGCTGCTGGATATCATCAGTCATGTGACCCTGTTGATATCATAGTCATGTGACCGCTTGGTTCCCGCTCATGACTCGGATATCCTCAGTCATGTGACGCCTGAATCACTCGATATGTGACCTGTCGGATATCACTCGCGCATGTGACGCTGTTGGAACTATATGACCCTGTTATCACTCCCATACCTCTGGAACACCAGTCATGTGACGCGTCTGGAATATCATCAGTGACGCTGCGGAATCAGCATCGTGACCCTGTCTGGAATCACTCGCATCATGTACGCTGTTGATATCACCAATGGACGTGCTGACACTCATCATGTGACGCTGTCTGGAACATCAGCATGTGACCGCGAACACTCGTATGTGACGCTGTGGATATCACCGCGTCATTGACGCTGTGATTCACTCAGTATGACGTGTTGATCACTCCAGTAGTGCCTGTCTACACTCAGTCATGTGACCGCTGTCTGGATATCACTCGCAGTCATGTGACCGCTGTCTGGATATCACTCCAGTATGTGACCGCTGTCTGGATATCACTCCAGTCATGTGACCGCTGTCTGATATCACTCCAGTCATGTGACCGCTGTCTGGTATCACTCCAGTCATGTGACCGCTGTCTGGATATCACTCCAGTCATGTGACGCTGTCTGGATATCACTCGCAGTCATGTGACCGCTGTCTGGATATCACTCGATCATGTGACCGCTGTCTGGATATCACTCGCAGTCATGTGACCGCTGTCTGGATATCACGCAGTCATGTGACGCTGTCTGGATATCACTCCAGTCATGTGACGCTGTGATTCCTCGCTCTGACCCGTAATCACTCCAGTCATGTGACCTGTGGATACACTCGCAGTCAGGACCCTGTCTGGATCCTGCATCATTACCGTGTCTGATATCACCGCTATGTGACCCCTGTGATACACCCATCTGTCCCTGCGATATCCTCATCAGGCGCGTCTGGATATCTGCAGTCATGTGACCGCGCGGAACATGCAGTCATGGACCGCTGCGGATATCACTCGCAGTATGTGAGCTGTCGAATCACTGCATCTGTGATGTCTGGTATCACCGCACAGGACGCCTATATCCTCCGAGTCTGTGACCGCGCTGGAATCACCGCACACCTGTCTGTATCACTCCAGTCAGTGACCCGTCTGGATATCACTCCGTCATGACCGTGTCTGATATCACTCCAGTCATGTGACCCTGTCTGGATATCACTCTAGTCATGTGACCGCTGTCTGGATATCACTCCAGTCATGTGACCTGTCTGGATATCACTCCAGTCATGTGACCGCTGTTGGATATCCACAGGTGTCTGGATATCACTCCAGTCATGTGACCGCTGTCTGGATATCACTCAGTCATTGACCGTGTCTGATATCACTCGCAGTCATGTGACCGCTGTTGGATATCACTCCATCATGTGACCGCTGTCTGTATCACCATCAGTGACCGCTTCTGGATATCACGCAGTCATGTGACCGTCTGGATACACTCCAGTCATTGACCGCTGTCTGTATCACCGAGCTACTCGGACTCCGCAGTACGTGTTGGATACACTAGATGACCGCTCTGATCACTCCAGTCATGTGACCGCTGTCTGGATATATCGAGCAGTACCGTGTGATCCTCCACTGTGACGTGTGGAATCCTCAGTCATGGACGCGCTGGAACAGAGGACGTGCGGACATCATAGGCCTCTGGTACACGCACAGTGAGCTGTTGGAACACTCGCACATGTGACCGTGTCTGGAATCACTCGCAGTCATGTGACCGCTGTCTGGATATCACTCGCAGTCATGTGACCGCTGTCTGGATATCACTCGCAGTCATGTGACCCCTGTCTGGATATCACTCGCAGTCATGTGACCGCTGTCTGGATATCACTCGCAGTCCATGTGACCGCCTGTCTGGATATCACTCGCAGTCATGTGACCGCTGTCTGGATATCACTCGCAGTCATGTGACCGCTGTCTGGATATCACTCCAGTCATGTGACCGCTGTCTGGATATCACTCGCAGTCATGTGACCGCTGTCTGGATATCACTCGCAGTCATGTGACCGCTGTCTGGATATCACTCGCAGTCATGTGACCGCTGTCTGGATATCACTCGCAGTCATGTGACCGCTGTCTGGATATCACTCGCAGTCATGTGACCGCTGTCTGGATATCACTCCAGTCATGTGACCGCTGTCTGGATATCACTCGCAGTCATGTGACCGCTGTCTGGATATCACTCGCAGTTTTGTGACCGCTGTCTGGATATCACTCGCAGTCATGTGACCGCTGTCTGGATATCACTCTCAGTCATGTGACCGCTGTCTGGATATCACTCCCAGTCATGTGACGCTGTCTGGATATCACTCTCAGTCATGTGACTGCTGTCTGGATATCACTCGCAGTCATGTGACGCTGTCTGGATATCACTCATAGTCATGTGACCGCTGTCTGGATATCACTCGCAGTCATGTGACCGCTGTCTGGATATCACTCGCAGTCATGTGACCGCTGTCTGGATATCACTCACAGTCATGTGACTGCTGTTCCCGGCTCTGACTCCGGATAATCCTCCCAGTGCACAGTGTGATGTGAGGACACATAGAGGACTGCACTCTGCAGACCTCACCCCAGACTCCCTGTATATACAGAGCAGCTCCTGCCATTACTGTGTGGGGCCTGTTATATTGACAGGAGGGGCCTATAATAAGACCCCGGATGTTATATAATAACCCCCCTCCCCCTACCTCTCCAGGGACAGCAACTACGAGATGATTGCTGCAGGTGATGGACGGCGGCGCCAAGAACAGGAGGCAGCGTGCAGGACCAATCAGAGCGCGGGGAGGAGCTAAGCACAGCGCTGCCAGCCAGTAAGAAGACTGTGAGGACATCTCCCGCCCACACAGTGCACTGACACTCTGTGATTGGCTGCTGAGAGTCTCAGTCACCCCGGGGCCACACAGAGGGGAGGGGGCGGAGACACCATAGCCCCTCACTGCTCTGCACTGGATGTCTGGAGCCGGCAGGGGGCGCTGTGGAGGCCATCACAGGCCGCACACAGGAGGCAGCTCTGCGGCGGGTCCTCCATATCATAGGTGACCTATGAGGAAAGTGACGGCCCCGGGAGACACAGGGGCAGAAACACAACCAACCCAGAGCGGGGCTGTGACCCCCAGATCAGGGGATGGAGTCAGAGAGCACAGACGGGTAGAGGAGCAGAGGATGGGGGAGAGGGTCAGAGGAATGGGGGAGAGAGGGTCAGAGGATGGGGAGAGAGGGCAGAGGATGGGGGAGAGAGGGGCAGAGGATGGGGAGAGAGGGGCAGAGGATGGGGGAAGAAGGGCAAGGATGGGGAGAGAAGGGCAGAGGATGGGGGAGAGAAGTGCAGAGGATCGGGGAGAGAAGGGCAGAGGATGGGGGAGAGAGGGCAGAGGATGGGGGAGAGAGGGACAGAGGATGGGGGAAAGAAGGGGCAGAGGATGGGGAGAGAAGGGGAGGAGCTGGAGGGAGAGAGGGACAGAGGATGGGGGAGAGAGGGTCAGAGGATCCGGGAGAGAGGAGCAGAGGATGGGGGAGAGAGGAGCAGAGGATGGGGGAAATGTCCTGTACTCCCCGGGGAGAGGAGCAGAGGATGGGGGAAATGTCTGTACTCCCCGGGAGAGAGGAGCAGAGGATGGGGGAAATGTCCTGTACTCCCCGGGAGAGAGGAGCAGAGGATGGGGAAATGTCCTGGTACTCCCCGGAGAGAGGAGCAGAGGATGGGGGAAATGTCCTGTACTCCCCGGGAGAGAGGAGCAGAGGATGGGGGAAATGTCCTGTACTCCCCGGGAGAGAGGAGCAGAGGATGGGGGAAATGTCCTGGTACTCCCGGGAGAGAGGAGCAGAGGATGGGGGAAATGTCCTGTACTCCCGGGAGAGAGGAGCAGAGGATGGGGGAAATGTCCTGTACTCCCCGGGAGAGAGGAGCAGAGGATGGGGGAATGTCCTGTACTCCCCGGGAGAGAGGAGCAGAGGATGGGGGAATGTCCTGTACTCCCCGGAGAGAGGAGCAGAGGATGGGGAAATGTCCTGTACTCCCCGGGAGAGAGGAGCAGAGGATGGGGGAAATGTCCTGTACTCCCCCGGAGAGAGGAGCAGAGGATGGGGAAATGTCCTGTACTCCCCGGGAGAGAGGAGCAGAGGATGGGGGAAATGTCCTGTACTCCCGGGAGAGAGGAGCAGAGGATGGGGGAAATGTCCTGTACTCCCCGGGAGAGAGGAGCAGAGGATGGGGGAAATGTCCTGTACTCCCCGGGAGAGAGGAGCAGAGGATGGGGGAAATGTCCTGTACTCCCCGGGAGAGAGGAGCAGAGGATGGGGGAAATGTCCTGTACTCCCCGGGAGAGAGGAGCAGAGGATGGGGGAGATGTCCTGTACTCCCCGGGAGAGAGGAGCAGAGGATGGGGGAAATGTCCTGTACTCCCCGGGAGAGAGGAGCAGAGGATGGGGGAAATGTCCTGTACTCCCCGGGAGAGAGGAGCAGAGGATGGGGGAAATGTCCTGTACTCCCCGGGAGAGAGAGCAGAGGATGGGGGAAATGTCCTGTACTCCCGGGAGAGAGGAGCAGAGGATGGGGGAAATGTCCTGTACTCCCGGGAGAGAGGAGCAGAGGATGGGGGAAATGTCCTGTACTCCCGGGAGAGAGGAGCAGAGGATGGGGGAAGATGTCCTGTACTCCCCGGGAGAGAGGAGCAGAGGATGGGGGAAATGTCCTGTACTCCCCGGAGAGAGGAGCAGAGGATGGGGGAAATGTCCTGTACTCCCCGGGAGAGAGGAGCAGAGGATGGGGGAAATGTCCTGTACTCCCCGGAGAGAGGAGCAGAGGATGGGGGAAATGTCCTGTACTCCCCGGGAGAGAGGAGCAGAGGATGGGGGAAATGTCCTGTACTCCCCGGGAGAGAGGAGCAGAGGATGGGGAAATGTCCTGTACTCCCAGGAGAGAGGAGCAGAGGATGGGGGAAATGTCCTGTACTCCCGGGAGAAGGAGCAGAGGATGGGGGAAATGTCCTGTACTCCCGGGAGAGAGGAGCAGAGGATGGGGAAATGTCCTGTACTCCCCGGGAGAGAGGAGCAGAGGATGGGGAAATGTCCTGTACTCCCCGGGAGAGAGGAGCAGAGGATGGGGGAAATGTCCTGTACTCCCCGGGAGAGAGGAGCAGAGGATGGGGAAATGTCCTGTACTCCCCGGGAGAGAGGAGCAGAGGATGGGAGAAATGTCCTGTACTCCCCGGGAGAGAGGAGCAGAGGATGGGGGAAATGTCCTGTACTCCCCGGGAGAGAGGAGCAGAGGATGGGGGAAATGTCCTGTACTTCCCGGGAGAGAGGAGCAGTGGATGGGGGAAATGTCTTGTGGTCCCCGGTAGAGAGGAGCAGAGGATGGGGGAAATGTCCTGTACTTGCTGGGAGAGAGGAGCAGAGGATGGGGGAATGTCCTGTGCTCCCCGGGAGAGAGGAGCAGAGGATGGGGGAAATGTCCTGTACTCCCCGGGAGAGCGCAGCAGAGGTTGGGGGAGATGTCCTGTACTCCCCGGGAGAGAGGAGCAGAGGATGGAGGAAATGTCCTGTACTCCCCGGGAGAGAGGAGCAGAGGATGGGGGAAATGTCCTGTACTCCCCAGGAGAGAGGAGCAGAGGATGGGGGAGATGTCCTGTACTCCCGGGAGAGAGGAGCAGAGGATGGGGGAAATGTCCTGTACTCCCGGGAGAGAGGAGCAGAGGATGGAGGAAATGTCCTGTACTCCCCGGGAGAGAGGAGCAGAGGATGGGGAAATGTCCTGTACTCCCCGGGAGAGAGGAGCAGAGGATGGGGGAAATGTCCTGTACTCCCGGGAGAGAGGAGCAGAGGATGGAGGAGATGTCCTGTACTCCCCGGGAGAGAGGAGCAGAGGATGGGGGAGATGTCCTGTACTCCCCGGAGAGAGGAGCAGAGGATGGGGGAAATGTCCTGTACTCCCCGGGAGAGAGGAGCAGAGAATGGGGGAAATGTCCTGTACTCCCCGGGAGAGAGGAGCAAAGGATGAGGGAAATGTCCTGTACTTCCCGGGAGAGAGGAGCAGAGGATGGGGGAAATGCCCTGTACTCCCGGGAGAGAGGGGCAGAGGATGGGGGAAATGTCCTGTACTCCCCAGAGAGAGTAGCAAAGGATGGGGGAAATGTCCTGTACTCCCCGGGAGAGAGGGGCAGAGGATGGGGGAAATGTCCTGTACTCCCCAGAGAGAGGAGCAGAGGATGGGGAAATGTCCTGTACTCCCAGGGAGAGAGGAGCAGAGGATGAGGGAAATGTCCGGTACTCCCCGGGAGAGAGGAGCAGAGGATGAGGGAAATGTCCGGTACTCCCCGAGAGGAGCAGAGGATGGGGGAAATGTCCTCCCCTCACTCTATAACTCTCCCCCATCCAGGAACGGTTATAGGCAGCTGTGGCGCCCCACTAAGAGTGCGTCACAAAAGGGTACTGCACCCCTGCCTGAAGGTGCCGTGTTCTTTGTTTTGGTGAAGGGTAGAATAAGTCTGAAGATCCAGCACGACATGCAATACTTAGTGATGGAGGACCAATTAGATGCTCGTTACTAGGGTAACCAGTCCTGGTGGGAGGAGAGGCTAGGTAATAAAGCAGTGGGGAAAGCAGCAAGGAGTTAGACCAGATCAGAAGAGTTCAATTTCAGCAGAGTTCAGTAAGAAGGGAGCTGCAAAAGACCAGTACAGCAGATGAAACAGAGTTGGAGAAGCTACAGGACATCAGAGAGAAGCTAACTGGGAGGGCACCTCAACCTGGTGACCCAGAAGAGAAAGGGGCCAAGAACAGAACAGGTAACCGAATATCCTAGCCCAGTCCAAACCCGGAGTAGCTGCTCCGAAGTGGTCCAGCCGGCTACAACCCTGAACCACAAACCCGGAGTGGTCGATGGCTTTATAGGAGCACGACCCAACCGCCCTACAACCAGCACGGTCCTCACCACAAGCGCTAACCAGAGTTGGGGTCTCCTTGGAGAGATAAGGGGATCACATTTATCTCGACAGGCCTGGTCAAACAAGCAGGATCCGTGCAGGGCAGCAGAGCAAGGGACAGTGAGCGTGATAGAGATGGAACACCAGTGGAGCTTCAGAGGGACACTGCTCATTGCCAGAACATCCCGGTCCGCTACTCTGCAAAGAGAACTGCATTACCTTGTATGCCTGTAGAATACCGGTGTAAATTCCCGTTCAGAGTGAGCAACGTGTCAGTGATTTCTTCCTTGAACTGTTATTTACTTGCCTTGCTCCACAGTGACTGTGCTGCCGTACTCCACCATCCAGTCCTACTTCCAACATAGGGAGCTACTCCATTTTGCTGCCGCCCATCAACCCGGAGATTCCCGCAGCGCCTGTGCCATCACTGGGACCTACAGGTGGCGTCACAAAAAAAAATTATTTTAATTTTATTTCTTGCTTTTTCATTGACCACCAGGGCCACAGCCTCATGCACCGCCACCTGTGACTTCCAGACTGCGCTTGACATCTGAGTCCCCTGGCCTGGGTGAGTCAACTTGCCATCTACGAACAGGATTCGAACCGACCCTTATCAAACGGGTACTGTGCACCTTACGGAACTTTGTTGGCCATCTTAGAACTTTGTCTATATAGGGCACTAAACAACTTTTTCCCGCCATTTCTACTGGGCCAAGATGGCGGGTCCCGCAATGTAAGAGACAATGTGCTGGCCCAGGGGCGTGCCTCTGCCCCTCGTCGTGGGAGGGTCATGGAAGAGGCGCCAAACCACTTGCCCGCCCCAATTGCCAAGGAAAAACCAAAGGGGTGGGTCAGAGACCTTAGCCCGCCCATGGACTATAAAACAAAAGGAAGAGGGTGTGGCCGGGTCTTTGCAAGGAGCTTTGCCACCAGAACCTGCACCAGCTACAACGGGTACCATCAAACCCATACAGCCTCGGGGACCCCGCTCCTCTTGTAGGGACCCACTCCATCTTGCTGCCACCCATCACCCCAGAGGTCCCCGCAGTGCCGGTGCCATCACTGGGACCTGCAGGTGGCGTCACAAACAAATTTCTTTTATTTCTCTTTTATTTTCCCTTTTTCATTGACCACCAGGGCCACAGCTTCAGGCACCGTTATCTGTGACTTCCAGCCGGCTGAGATCTGAGTCCCCTGGCCTGGGTGAGTCACAGCGCTCACACAGAGTTATGGCTGCGTTTTGTGAGGATCCGTTTTTGGTGCAAAAACTGCAGAGAACGGATCCTCACAGAGGGCTGGGTGTGAACGCCACTGCGCTATTTGCCTGGGCTTACTGGCCTTCCCCGGTGACCGCTGGCGATGTCCTCTCATCCCCGGTGACCGCCAGCGATGTCCTCTCATCCCCGGTGACCGTCAGCGATGTCATCTCATCCCTGGTGACCGCAGCGATGTCATCTCATCCCCGGGGACCGCCAGCGATGTCCTCTCATCCCCGGTGACTGTCAGCGATGTCATCTCATCCCTGGTGACCACCAGCGATGTCATCTCATCCCCGGTGACCGCCAGCGACCGTCAGAGCATTGTTCAAAAACCAGACGCAACCCTGAAAGAGAATTTCCCTGGTTTCGGCATGTGAAGGGGCGATAGGGATAGAATCAGCTTCGCCTACTGATTTCCCAGAGGCCTGCCACAGCGTGCTGGATACCGGCTCCCCCAGCGATGATTGGTGGAGGCTACTGTGTTACCATTGGCTGTCCCTTCACAGGCGCCATATTTGATGAGCTGTCTATTCACACTACACAATTGCAACAATGGCGTCATGTATTAGCCAGCCTGCCTGCACAGGCTGGCCAATCATGACGCTATTGCGTTGTGTAATCAGCGTGTTTGGGGCGCGGAACACACCAGTCTGTCACGCCTATGTTCTTGAGGTGCTGATCATGTTCGCCCACATTCCTTTGGGGATTGCGGTGTGTGAAGCAACGTCAGGAGTCAACTGGATGTTTCCCAATGTTCGTGTGGGAATTTCCGGGACGACACATCACCTTAGGTTGAGGGCGCAATTGCGGCGTGTAAATACGCCTTTAGCGTTCGGAGGGAACCGTGAAAAACGTGCACGCGCACGTTCGGTTGCCTCCGATTGCCACCAATAGTTGCGGCGTGTAAAGGTACCCTTAGAGGGGCTTACAACTTCATCCGGATTCATAAAGGCGACAAATGAAAAACGGCTTTTAACCCCTTTACCCCGTGCGATTTTCCATATTTCATTTTTTCCTCCCCGTTAGTGGCAAAAAAAAAAATCTGAAGTCTATTCCATTTCTGGACAGATGAGCTGTTTGTTTTTTTTTGTTAAAGATATCTTTATTAAAGTTTTAGGTTTTAACATTCTTATATCATATTTATAACATATAAGCACTTTTACACTCTAGAAATTCCAACATATGAGCAGATTAAAGAATAGGTGCCCAGGAATGTTCCGATTCCGGGGTAAAAACCCCTATTCTACAGTATAGGATTCCTTCTCTGGGCAAATTCAACTTTGCAAATAAGAAATAATAATAAAAGAAAAAAAATATAAAATCTTCCCTCCAATCCATATTCTGGAGAGGGGAGCCCTGCGGCCCAGGCTGCCCGGGGCTATCTAGGATATAGAACACATGAAAACACATATCTGCGGGAAAAATCCCGTTTTTCCAGGGGGTGGGGGAGAATAAAGAAATTTAAAGGGCTAAGGAACTAGGGAAGAGAAAGCAGAAGAGGGAGGGGATTAGAAAGGTGGCTACCGTAAAGACGTATCACAGGGCAAACCGGTCCCCATCACAAACAAGAGAGAACGGGCCTGCTCTACAACTTCAGGTGAATAGATCTCTAAAGTTGGGGCATCTCCAAAAATAACCCACTCAGACCATGTAGTGACATACTCTTGTTGAGTCCGAGAGAGTTCCGCAGATATCTCCTCAAGCCTACGTAGCGTCTCCATTTCGGAGTACCATTCCAAAATGGTAGGGGCCGTCTGTTCTTTCCAGTGACGTGGGATCACAGTACGGGCCGCACCAAGGCAAAATCGGAGTATGTCTCTTTTCAGGTTCTTCCAGGACCCCGGGAGCAAAGAGAGCAGGGCCATCTCGGGGGTACCCACAAGGCACTTGCCTGTGATTAGATTGTAGTTACGGAACACTCTCGTCCAAAACTCTCCGATCAGGGGACAGCTCCACCAGATATGAAGCATAGTGCCTATCTCAGCACCACATCTCCAACAAAAAGGAGAGGATGAGGGAGAAAACTTGTGAATTCTATCTGGAGTGAGATACCATCTGTAACGAATTTTATAGCATTTTTCAAGAGCTTCGCAGGACCCAGAAGATCTACGAGCCAAAAGGAAACACTTCTCCCAGTCCATGTCAGAAATTGACCTGCCAAGTTCAGTCTCCCATGCCCTCCTCTAGCCGTGAGCGTCTGCACCAGCCGCTTTGGATAGGATACTGTATATCACCGAGATCCCTCTAGGGGGCGTCTCGTTGGCCATAAAGATCTCCTCCATGGGGATCAGAGGAATATTAGGGCCCTTCTGAAACTTGCGGGAACCTAGAAAGGACCGCAATTGGAAGTACTCCCACCATTTCAATCTAACATCTGGAGCGTCCTGTTGAAGAAAGCAGAAGGAAGGGAGTTCGCACGCACTCAACACGTGTCCTATTCGGGTATCTGATTCCGCAGACCAAATCAGAAGCTTCTGGTTGGTCATTCCCGGAGTAAAGAATGGGTTGAAAAATAACGGGGTCAGTGAGCTTGCAGTCGGCGCCTCTCTCAACTCCCCCCACGCCGAACGCCAGGCCCGTAATGTCTCAGAGGTCAAGAAGGAGAGTTTGTCTAGAGAGGACAAGTCATTAGGGGTAAGCCACTGTAGGTACCGAAGTGGGACCTCTATGCCCTCCTGCTCGATCCGGACCCACTGTTTGGTCTCATCCTTGAAGTGCCAGTCAAGTAGCCTCACCAGGATGGCAGCAAGGCAGTAGCGTTTCAGGTCTGGTAATCCCATTCCACCTGCGTCTCTGTGCGTAGTCAGGATCTGCATGTTAACTCTGGGTTTCAAGCTGTTCCAAACAAAGCGAGAAATCAACGTGCGTAGAGTGACAAAGAACTGTCTCTCAGGCCAGACAGGGACTGCCTGAAAGACATATAGAAATCTCGGTAATATGTCCATAGCTATCACGTGGATTCTCCCCAGCCAAGATAACCTCAGAGGTTTGTAGGACTCCAATAAGGACCCCACCTTGTCGAGGATGGCTTGATGGTTCAATTTAAAGATGTCAGCCGGTTCAGTAGGCAAGTTGATTCCTAAGTATGTTATATGACCAACCTTCCATCGTAAGAGGAACCTATCAGTCAAAGAGGACACCTCTGCGGAGGGCAGGGAGACGTTCAATGCCTCAGTCTTTGCGTAGTTGACCTTGAAGTTACTATGGTCACCGAACGTCTCAAACTCGCTCAGTAAGGCGGGGAAGGTCTCGGATGGGTAAGTGACGTACAGGAGAATGTCATCGGCGAACAAAGCAGCCTTGTGATGGGTATTGCCCACTACTATCCCATGAATGTCACTGTTGTCCCGTATGGCCTTCGCCAGGTGCTCCATAACAATAACATAGAGTAGGGGGGAGAGAGGGCACCCCTGTCTCCTCCCATTCCTCACAGAGAACGGCCCGGACAGGCCCCCATTGATGCGCACCTTAGCAGAGGGGCGGGTATACAGTGAGGAGATCCCATTCAGGAATCTATTGCTTAAGCCAACGTGGGCCAGAACCTCCCTCAAGAATCCCCAATGGACCCTGTCAAAGGCCTTCTCTGCATCGATGGATAGCAGACATAGAAGGGACTTCCACATCTTAGCTTTCTCAACAAGGAGACAAGATCTAAGGATGTTGTCCCGCGCCTCTCGGCCCTTAACAAAGCCCACCTGGTCAAGATGGATTACGGACGGGAGCTTCAGTGATAGTCTATCCGCGAGTATTTTGGCGAACAGCTTGACGTCCACATTAATCAAAGAAATGGGACGGTAACTTGCCGCACTCAAAGGATCCTTATTTGGCTTGGGAAGAACACAAATGTGTGCCTCCAAAGCCTGCGGGGGGAAAGCAATCACCACCCAGGATAGCCTGAAAAGAGGAAAGCAAATGAGGCAGCAAGTCGCCGAGCAAGGTCTTATAAAATATGGGCGTGAAGCCATCTGGCCCCGAGCTTTTGGATGTAGGGGTCGCCTTAATTGCCTCAGACAATTCCCCTGTCGTCACGTCTCCCTCTAATAATAACGCGTCTTCCACCGTCAGGGATGGGCAGATGAGCTGTTTTAATCGCTCATTCAGAACAAGAATGAATTCTCATCGCCACTCAATAAAATAAAAGTGTATGGATCCACCTGTAGCAAAACATTTTTGCAGCTCTGAGCACAACCTGAATCCGATATGAGGCTGCTCATTTTAAAAAGCAACTTCAGATCTCTGAGAGAGAGAAGAATTTGAGAATACAAATTGATAATGATCTTTGACACATTCAAAACAGGACTAAATGTATCACATGGATTCATGTGTTTTTATATAAAATGAAAGGGCATTTGGGGATATCAGATTCATGCTTTTTTATTGAAAATGAAATGGCATTTAGGGATATCGCATCTTGTAACAGACTCAAGTTAGAGGACTATGAACTTTTGACACTTCTTCCTCTTACCTTAGAATTTTGGTTTCACTTTCCTAGCTCCTTACCACCCCCCCAGCCTGACTCTGCTTTATGTCACCTGTTGTATTTACTGCACCATCTCATCCTGTTTAAGTATAGTATATATGTATGTGTCTTCAGAATCTGTGTCATTATCAGCCTGACAAAGGGGCCATAGAGTCCTGAAAGCTTGCCTGGCTTACCATGTTTTCAGTTCGCCATTAAAAGGTATCAACCACTGACGTCTCTCAGATTGCAATATAGTTTTCTATCTACTGGCTAACACGGTATAAATATTCTTTACCTCATATAAATATAAGAAGATCAAAATATCAGAGTTGAATACACCAATAAAATGTAAAAGGCTATAAACCTTGCTAAATATGAGGATATATGTAGCAATTTATATAAAATCTGGGAGCGCTATTGATTCTTTTGAAGGGCACTCACTTTACCAGGTCAATTAAAGCACACATGCTACATTTTCCAGTAAACTAAAGTCCAGCAATTTATTACACATAATAAATTGCTTATAATATAGTCCATGTCAGTGCCTCGGCAGGAATGGTACACACATAATAGTCTAGAACCTTTCTATGCTCACTTGGCTCCAGATACATCCCTCAACAAGGTAATAACATTAATGTCCATAGCAAGCACAGTCTTTTACCTTTGCTGGGTGCAGCTGCTTGCCTCAGCTCTGCTCAGTCAGCGCTTGCAATATTAAGGCTCTGTACACCTGTTCTCCAGTACTCATGCCTTCCAGGCACAGAGACTAGGTCTCTTGACTCTCTGTGCCACATAGAGCAAACAGGAAACCTGCACTCACAGGACCTTTCTGACATCAGTGACCATGTGACCAGGAGGGAGTCAGCTTATGTCCGATGTGACACACCCTTGGAGAGGTACGTGCCTGCTAGGACACACACCCCGCAGACATTTTATCAATGCAGCGATCTTCTGCATCACATATCCTCCCCCTTATGTTCAAGCCCACAGTACTAAACATATGATATACACAAACGCATTACAACCCACAGGTTAAACAAGGTCCAAGCACTGGACGTTTGCACTCCTCAGCTCCTGGAACAGGAGACATCAACATTAGCCCCTTCCTCAGGGATCTACAACCCGTCCACGTCACTGACTGTTTCGTAGTGAACTCACTATCAGACATCGCCATGTCACATGTCCACGTCATAACCTTGTCAGACATCCCCCGCCCCCAGTGGTTATTACAGTAGTTAGAGTCACTTGCCTCCGTATCTAGGGTCAGGTCTGACTCTGTCCTATCACGTACTCTATTGGGTCGCTTGAGTGGGCCTTTCAGACTTGAGTTACTGGAGGACTCACTACCACTAAACACACGTCCACTACCCTCAGGACATCTTGGAAGGTCTCAAAGTTCTGCTGTAGCCATTCTATTATTTACAGGGCCCCTTCTTTATCGGGTCTCAAGATATACAGATGGCTGTCATCTCCTGCTGCTCAGGCGACGCTGTCTCTCCACTCGCTGTCTTGTGAGATTCAACTGGTCTACCTCTTGCAGGTATGTCACCCGGTACTCCATCAGCATTCATATATATGCAAGATTTTCTTCTGTTCCTAGAGCAGAGAATGACACCATACCATCTTCATCAGGTATCCAGTCGTGGTGATCGTGTGGACCACTTCCTTACACATACACGACACCAGACTTCTTAACCATCATATCATTTGCATGGCTTGGCCATTTCCCCGAATGAGCTTTCTTACCAGAGCACAAGGCACCTGGATGACTTCTTCCCGCAGACTTTGAGCTTTCCTGATAAGCTCAAGCTGTCTAACGGCTTCTTCAATCTTCAACTGGACAATCCACTTCGTGCGAACACATCGCCCAGTGCTTGTAACATAGGATAGCCACCCTCTCCACTGTGACTTTGGTTGTGGACAGGACCACCAGCTGTTTATGAGGTCGAGTACACCTTACAGGCTCCCTTCTTAAACTCTTCATGCACTGAGTCTCTAGTGCATTCATCTCTCAAGTTATCAGGTACATCTACGAGGCACTTGTACAGATACATTTCTGCCTCACCAGTGGCGATCCGAACTACTCATAGGTGGCGTCACGAATAACCTAACCCCTTACTCTGTTCCCACAAGACGTCTTCAATTTTTGATCTGCACTCCATCGGGCCCCACTACCGGCAGGCGCGGTCCACCCGTGACAAGGAGGAAGGAGCTACAGCCTGTCTAAACCGGAGTCCCCGACCACGGTGAGTCACAAACAACACCTTCCACCCCAGCACAGTAGAGGGAACTAAACTTGCTGCTCTTAGGCAAGATCCCCTATAAATACTGGTGCTGGGGGTTGAGTTAGTTAGAGTGTGCAGATGCTAGAAGAGCTGTGAAGACGTCCTGGTTATCGGTGCCGCGCTAGGCCCGAGCCAGTGACCCTTAACAGCCTTCAGAGTATTCTTGCAGGGCCCAAGAGTGGGGTCGGAAGGCAAGGAGAGAACAGAGAAAGAGCAAATTGGGGACCGAGGAGCCATCCTTTGGTTCACTCCAGAAAGCATCCCAGACACCCGAGTCCGAGTCTGCCGGAGAGCACCTGGCCCAGTAGAGAATACCGGTCCACCGTGGAGACTTCAGTCCAGGCATCTGTGCAGCCACCAACCAGGGAGCCAGGCACCGCAGAGAGAGGAACAGCGGTAGTCCATTGTGGGTTTCCCAACAACAGCACAGGTGTTAGGAAAGCAGAGGAGGCCAGCCAAGTTTCATAAGGGGAAGGGGCTTCACACACATACGGTGAAAGAGACAAGGAGGCCTTATACCCACTCACTGTGGAGATCCTGAAGTGCTTCTTGACCACCCGACAGTACACCGGAATTTTACCTGCAATATCATCAGTAAAAGGTAAAGAAACAACCTACGGTGTGTGTGTCACTTCCTCAACCCTTGCCCCTGCCATCCACAGAGACTGTCCTGTTACCTAACAGCGCAGCAAAATCCCTGCTCCATCCCTCATCATCCTTACCAACCTCCCCAGGGATCCAGCTCCGCCTGTGCGGAGCTTCAACACCTAGCTGCCCATCCATCATCCCTGGAGGTCCCCCACGTAGCGCTGGTGAAGTCACTAGAAACCACAGGTGGCGTCACAACAAACTTTATTCCCATTTATACTACCCCTTTTTAAAAGCATAGCCCCCAGGGCATGGGTCTGGGTAGGCCACCAGTGACATCCCAACCTCAGCAAGGGCCCAGATACCCCATATACCCTGGGGCAGCACAGGTGTGCAATATACTCACCCCACTCCGGGCACTGGCAACACCATCTATGCCACATAGTCACCAACATACCAGGTTGTAAGGGGCGATCACTATGATGATCACACATATCATTTAGCATCCCCGTAATTATACATATGAGTAATGAACATATATGTCAAATCCCCACAGTCTGCTCCTGCAACTTCTGTGTCTGCCACCAGGCGCTGCTGTGTTCACTCCAAAGCTGGGGCTGGTGATGTAGTTGTGTGACTTGTGAATGTGATGTACAGTGTTGGCCAAAAGTATTGACACCCCTGCAAGTCTGTCAGATAATACTCAGTTTCTTCCTGAAAATGATTGCAATCACAAATTCTTTGGTGTTATTATCTTCATTGAATTTGTCTTAAATGAAAAAAACACAAAAAGAATTGTCCTAAAGCCAAATTGGATATAATTCCACACCAAACATAAAAAAGGGGGTGGACAAAAGTATTGGCACTGTTAGATAAATCATGTGATGCTTCTCTAATTTGTGTAATTAACAGCACCTGTAACTTACCAGTGGCACCTAACAGGTGTTGGGCGGTCACATAGGTTGGGGGGGGGGTAACAGTACACAGGGGGCTCCTGTCAGGGGCAAATACATAGCGCCACAGATACCAGGGGGAGAAAGCAGTGAAGAGCAGGTCTTGCAACAGACTTGGGCCCCCCGGACAGTCCGGCCCTGATAAATACACACAATCATATACACACATATTGGTGGTGTGCCTACTGTTGGTGGCTGGGGCCAGGCTGACAGCTCCTCTCTCCTCCTGTGCAGCCCGCAGAGGTGACAGGAGATCCTCTATGGCGGGAGTCAGGACAGGTGCTCTGCGCTGACGTCATTACAAGACATGGCCGCGCACTGGAGCAGCTCCCCGTCCCCTCAGTTGTACTGTACAAGCTAATGAGTCAGTGTACAGCTGTGGGCAGTGCTGTGCGGCGGCCATATCTAATATGGACATGGAGCTGCTGGGAGAGCGGCCACGGCCTGGGTGGGCAATTGACCCCCAGCCCAGCCATTGCAACCAATCACAGAACAGCCTTCATTTTATAAGAGCTGTTTTGAGAATGTAAGCTGAGCTCCGATTGGTTGCTGTGGTAAAACGAAAAGTGAACTCTGATTGTTATGATAAATGAAAGCTGAGCTCTGATTGGTTGCTGTGGTAATAAAGTGATCTCTGATTGGTTGCTATGTTAAAATGAAAGCTATTAATTGCCGTGGTACCTTTTGTACTGTGGAAGGGTACGGAGGAAGAACTGACCGATTTTTTTCAGGCACATTAACAGCATAGATGAAACCATTAAATTTACAATGGTAAAATCATACGTGGAAATGCAGTTTTTAAATGTGAATGTAACATTAAAAGACAACAAGTTAGTTACATCAATACATGTTAAACCAACAGACATTATCACAGCAACCATCCAAAAAACATGATCGACTTGATTCCACTCAGCCAAATAGTGAGGGTAAACAGGAATGACAGTGAGGAACAAGAAATGAAGATGATTGATCAAATTCAAAGAGAGAGGCAATCCTGAAAAAAGAAGACAACAAAAGGAAAAAGGAAAAGATCGAAGAAAAAAAGACAGTCATAGGATACCCCTCATTTTTAAGGCCCCGTCACACATAACGAGATTGTTAACGAGACCGTTGTAACGTTACAGATTTTGTGACGTAACAACGATCCCGCTAACGATCTCGTTATGTGTGACATGCACCAATGATCTGGCCCCTGCTGTGAGATCGTTGATCCGTTACACACAGCTCTGGATCATTTATACGTCGTTGCGCTCCCGCTCATCGTTGTGTTTGACAGGGACAATGACCAACGATCTCAATGCTACACTATGGAGTGACAATTCCCAACAACCTCGGTATAATTCTGGATCGCTGGTGCGTTGTTTTTCACAGCGCTGGTGAGATACCTGTTTGACATCTTACCAGCGATGTGAAAAACGACGCACCAGCAATCTCTGCACATCGTTATCGATCGCTGGAGCGTCGTTATGTGTGACTGGGCCTTTACTTATGGGGAAGAAACAAAAACTGTGGTGGATGGATGTAGTTTGGAAACTATGGGGAATGTTAGGTAATTGTTTACCCTACATTAAAGAATTCATTAAGGGCCTTTCACACTTGCGGTTTTTTCCTGATTTGGAAGATCAGGAAAACACCTGATTCTATGGCGGCCGTCACACGCTGCGACATCTTTAGCGATATTGTAAGCGATCACGTGCACGCGCAATCGCTTACAATATCGCTCACATCGCTGGTGAGATGTCACACAGACAGACTCACCAGCGATGTGGAGCAGCGATCTCGCTCGTTACTATGGTACACATCGGGTAACTAGGCGCCGCGCGTCGCTTAGTTACCCGACGTGTACCATAGTTACCATCTCCCAGCATAGGCGCGGTCGCTGGGAGATGGATCATCGTGGTGTTATACACCACGATGATGCAGATCGTTGCATCGTTCATCGCTAGATCTGAGAACCGAACCTCAGATCAGCGATGTCACGATCAAGCGATTTACCATCGTAAATCGCTTGATTACATGCAACGATATCTTGCCCGATATCGCTTAAGCGATCAAAAAGGAGATCGCTTAAACGATATCTGGCAAGATATCTCAGCGTGTGACGGCCGCCTTACAGGATTCATTTTTTTTTGCCCATTCTCTTTAATGATTTGAGGAGAAAACATGAAGCAACAAGATTCTACCTAACAAAATTAAAGTGAATGTGCAAAATACTGTAATGGCCACTTTACACACACTAACTTATCTGTCCAACTTCTGACCAACTCACTGGTTGCAGTGAAATCATGGACACATTGCTCCATTTTGTGGCTGTGTACAAATGGAGCAATGTGTCCATGATTTCACTGCAACTAGCAAGTTGGTCAGAAGTTGGACAGATAAGTTGGTGTGTGTAAAGTGGCCATTAGAATCGGTTTTACCTGATCTTCCAGATCAGGAAAAAACCGCAAGTGTGAAAGGCCCCTAACCCCCCTCTAAGGCTGCCTTCAGATTTGCAGATGCCTCCGCAGCGTTTTGCGGAGGCATCTGCAAGCATCTGCATGCAGACGGCAGCCCCTATGTTTATAATGGAGCGCACGGCGGTCTGCAGATGCTTGCAGACCGCCGTGCGCACCCATTCACTCCTATATGTGATCTGTGCGCAGGCGGATGCCTGCGTACAGATCGCACACTCTCGTCCGCACCAAGGACGCGACATGTTGCGTCCCTGGTGCGGGCGAGAGTGTGTGATTTGTGCGCAGACATCCGCCTGCGCACAGATCACATATAGGAGTGAATGGGTGCGCACGGCTGTCTGCAAGCATCTGCAGACCGCCGTGCGCTCCATTATAAACATAGGGGCTGCCGTCTGCATGCAGATGCTTGCAGATGCCTCCGCAAAACGCTGCGGAGGCATCTGCAAATCTGAAGGCAGCCTAATTCCATACAAAAGAGGAAGAAATCTAAGGGCCGTCCACGCTGCGACATCTTTAGCGATATTGTAAGCGATCACGTGCACGCGCGATCGCTTACAATATCGCTCACATCGCTGGTGAGATGTCACACAGACAGACTCACCAGCGATGTGGAGCCGCGATCTCGCTCGTTACTATGGTACACATCGGGTACTAGGCGCCGCGCGGCGCTTAGTTACCGACGTGTACCATAGTTACCATCTCCAGCATAGGCGCGGTCGCTGGGAGATGGATCATCGTGGTGTCATACACCACGATGATGCAGATCGTTGCATCGTTCATCGCTAGATCTGAGAACCGAACCTCAGATCAGCGATGTCACGATCAAGCGATTTACCATCGTAAATCGCTTGATTACATGCAACGATATCTTGCCCGATATCGCTTAAGCGATCAAAAAGGAGATCGCTTAACGATATCGGGCAAGATATCTCACGTGTGACGGCCCCTAAAGGATATCTTGGTAAAGGCAGACGTGGGTACCCTAAAGGTCAAAACAAACCACATTAACTGTGAACAAAAGGACGGGTTGTTATCCATGCATTAATTGCATAAACTGCACTTTAATGTTAAAAGTGACAAATTCAGCACCCTCCACAGGTATAGAGTACAAAATAAGGCACTTGCTAACGTGTGACTCCGACTTTGTTATTTACATGTTAGAACGTCCATGCAAATTATGGTACATCGGAGAAACGACCCTAGACTTCAAGACAAGAATAAGTCAACACCGTTACTGTATCAGAAAAAAGACATTCAATTTGCCGGTGTCCAAACATTTTGCAGAAGTTAAAACATACAGAAAAAGATCTGGAGTTTAGATTGATTGATGCAGTACCACCAATGAGTGGGGGGGAAGGAGTTAAGGCCCTAAAAACAAAAGAATTGCAATGGATTCATAGGCTGAGGACACTAAAGATAGACCACAAACTGCACACAATCTTTTGAGATATTTTTTTAATCAGAATTTGTATAACATAAGTCACTAAAAAAAGTGTGAAGAAGAATATTATTTGTTTTGAGAAAAATGATTAATGTTCATGTTTTTATTATATTATATATATATTAATAAATAGATAAATTAATTACATTTTAATATGAAGCACTAAAATTATTTTACAATAAAACTGAGTTAAAATATAGGAAAGAATTCACATTTATTTATGTAATAAGCACAAAAGCACTTTAATTATCATAGGGTGGATAACCCATATATGGATACATAGCACTTCAAAATGATTAAAATTTATATTTGCACTAATTCATTATGTTTTTAAGACACCTAGTCATAATAAACGTACCATTAGTGAGTGAACTAAGTATTCAATAGTTATAAACAAAAGGAGTTTATTAAAATAGCGGTGTAGGTGCAGCAAAATGGCCGACAGGGCACAAAACAACAACAGCGCATGCGCAGGAGTTGTAACATTGCAGAAGATCGGCTTCCGGGTTCCCACGACAACAACGATGCGGCGAGGGGCTTGCGCATGCGCAGGTTTACTTCCGCGACGCCGTGGTGGCGAGGAATATCTAATGGACGAGCCCTGGTGAACTATGGTAATTTAATAATAACAACAACATGATTTATCCAGCAAACACCTGAGTGGTAGAGTGCCCAATTAAGACACCAAGATGCACTGTATGGAATAAAGAATAGTTAGAATCTGTAAATGAGTAAAGATGAATGAAACAAACATAAGGATACAGTATATGGTGACACTATCTACTATATAATTGTCTAAGGGTTTTTTGAGTGTGTCTGTAACCAAAATCGCGTGCCACACAGAGGCAGCTCATTGGCCGCCGCCGAAGGCGGTGGCCAATGAGCTCCAAGTATGCAAATAGCGCATGCTGAACATTCGAATTTCGCGCCAACAACATGAACTGGAACATAGCCATACTTTGCATTTCCCATACTGCACACACAAGCGTCCCACACTATAGCACTTCTGCAACGCGCCAGTGTTTTTGAGGGCGCTATGAAGAAGAGTCCTTATTTGTAAAATTGTATTGAGACACACATCACAGGACAAGAGGAATGACATAGTGCCCTAGCTTTGGACGCACGCCTGCCCAATGGCAACGCAGTAGTGAGCACCAATCATGGTGAGAGGGGCGCGAATACAAACCATGTAGCACGCCTATCTGCTACAATTGAACAACAAAGACGTCCACATTGAGCAGTGAGTCGTTTACGAGGCTTCTGTCTGACAGCGCAGATACAATGTGAAAACACCATCGCTAGGTCGTCCACACGTGCACAGGATGGAGCCATTGGTGAGGTGTCTTACAGATGTCTGTGCGTGTTACATGACGAGAATTGACTTTTCACATTGTACTAACGATGCACAAATATTGACATCGTTGGTGACATCGCTACATATATCGTAGCGTGTGACGGCCACCTAAGATCCAGCACTTGTATGAGGAAGAAAGTCATGTATTGACTGAAACGTCGCAACTTTTGCCTGTAGCCCAAAAAAGGCTGGAAAAAGGCTGGGAGTGTTGCAGTCCTATTTTTATATGGTCTGTAAGTAAGGCGGCCGTCACACGCTGAGATATCGTGCAAGATATCGCTGGAAAGCGGCAGATTAAACATCGCGTAAGCGATGTCTGTGCGTGTGACAGCCAGATACGACGAGCGATATCTGATCAAATCTCTAAATCGTGATCTGAGGTTCGGTTCTCAGATCTGACGATATCGGCCAATTAAATACGCACAATCGACACGTGTAAATTCCCGACATCACACGAAACGTGTGATTTCAGCGATGGCAAAATCCATCACGTAGGCGTGTCAGGAGTTTCCTATTGCCTGACCTCCTCAGTGGTGATTCGTGCAACGAAATGGTTTCGGATTGGCTGCTTCACCACTAGCTCGCATTGGTGGAAGATGATGCGTTGCCATTGGCTGCCCTCACAGGGCGCCATTTTGAAAGCGCTGTCTTCAGCACCACACATAGGCGTCGGCTGCACAATATCTCCGAACTGTGCACCCAATTGCGTCGACTTGAGAATCGATTCTGCGTGGTCCCCGACCCTGCTATATAGTGTCCACCTTGTCATACACCCACACAATGTTGGCGGGCGCGGCACACATAACGCGGCGTTAGGCCACGGCCATGGGATATTGTTTCTTCGGTCACACCAAAAATGATGATTGGGCTGTGAACGCCGCGTAGGTCGCCTTTAAGTGTTGTAATGTGACGCAAGGGGCGGTCCAGACGGAATGAAGTTGGTTTCAGTTTCATTCCGCCTGCAAGGTGCTAGCTCCTCCCATGCACATTGCTGCTCAGTTATGGCCGCAACACGCCGCGCTGCCACGTGGGGGATGGCGGAACTAATGATATTGATAGATCATTGCGATCGCTTCGATTATTGGGGCCACCACCCCCACCAGCATCCCAGGCTGCGGAACCGCAGCACAGTGCTGAAAATTCAGAGGGCCCTGCGGCGCCAGCTATGTGTGGAGAGGGCTGTCAAGGCGATACAACACAAGATCGCCGATCTCAAATTTAAGAGCCCGGGCCGAATTGTAGACATCCGTGCCCGGATTGCCAGGATGCGTGGTGAGTAAATGTTGGGGACCCACACACACCTGCACATGTCCATGTCTCTAAATACCCAGCAATGTCTCCAAACATATTCCAAGGATAGTGTGTTCCCCGCCTGCCCCCACCAATGTTTGGGCATACATCAAGCATAAATTTGGACACAGGACTCTGGCCAAACTCACTATTGTATTGGATCACGCTACTCACACAGTTCAATACCGCAATCAATGAGGCTGCCCAATGTCAAAAAGCCAGCATTTTACAAAACTGATCACTGCAGTTGGCTACAAAACATCCATCACAAACAACATTCACCAGGATCATTTAATGTGACTTTCAAAGATGTTCTCCCCTTGTGCATCCCCTGAACACCCCTTTGTTGGCCCCTACTGACACCTCTTGGCCACCCATGTTCAACCCTGTGTGTCATCCCCTCAAGTCCCCTGTGTTAATCCCTCTTCTTCCGTGTGTGTGCACCTAATGTCCCCCCATAACTAGCCAGCCTAGTCCCTGTTGGGCCACTTTGCTAATTCAAAATGGTGCCCTCTCAGATGTTCAACAAACACCTGCCGTTTGCTGGGGCATCATGTATTTGCCATAGGTGTGGATCCTGTGCCCAGGACCGGCGTTGATGTCCCAGTCACATATCCGCAGTTGTAAATATATAAACTATATAAACTATATCTACTATATACTATAAACTAGATATATTTAGAAACTGCAGTGGCCGACCTGTACTCAAACCGTGAGGCCCTGCAAATGTGGGGTGCTCGGGCACAGTACTTGGAACCTTTGCCGAATTGTACTAACCCTGACCTTGCAGTTTTAGCAAGTGGGAACGTACTGACCATGCTTTTGACATCAAAATCGGGGCCAAGGAGAACCACAATGGCTTCTCCCAAGCTGGCCCATAGGGCCCCATGTCATGCATATTGGCCAATCAAAATTATGGCCAAGCCGATGGTGTGCCCTTCACAGCAAATACACTTGTCTCCAAATATGGCCACATGCTCTAGTAAGGGCAGAAAAACATATAGCCACTCAATCAATGGCAGCCATTAGGGATCCCGCAATGTGACATGCTGCTTTAGGGATTATTAAATTCAAGACCATCCACCGAATCGAGGCTGCATTTTAAACTGATAGACATTTTGAGTGGGGACAGTTGTCTGATATTTAGTGGCCCTCCAAGTTTTGACTATTGCAATAGGGATGGATGTGTTGCTATAGGCAAGGCCGGCATTTGCTCTGTTCTGAGGGACAAATTTCCGCCTCCAACAAGCCTGTGTTCAAAATGCTAAGACAACTCATCATATTAAACGACCATCAGACACAAAATAGGTAGCTTATAAAGCCCACACAAGCCACAATGTCCCACAGATGTTGCAACCTACACATGTGTAATTGAACTCCCAGCCTGCGGTAGCACCCATAAATACAATATTCCTTCAAAGGTCGGTAAAAGCAGGCATGCAGCAAGCCACATTGGCTAATGTGGCCCCTAGGCATAACCAAACCATACATCGCACATGCGTTGTTTTGTAAAACCCATGCCCACATATGTGGCCAGTGTCCTGGCCCTCGTGTAACTAATAGTTTGGTGTACCACACACATTACATGCTTACAACATTAGTGTATGCCTACAACATGAGGTGGAGTCATTCATTAAAATGGACTTAAGACACCAGGCACACTATGCAACTTTCTAAACACCATGTGGGAACCCTGTCTGTTCTAAACCTTTACCTTCTGGTTTCAAACAGATGCCGAGGAATCGTCTTCTGACGAGGAACCACACCCTGGACCATCAGGAGTTGCCCCACATAACCCACCCCCACAGCAGCCAGCAGGGACACCCTCGGCCAGCAGCAATGATGATGGGGAGGAGGCAGATGTAGCATCATGTGAGGAGTGGCTGCACTCCGAGAGCGAGCTCCCATCACCACCCTCAACGCAGGATGGTGCGCAGGACGAGGAATTGGCTGGGAGTGATGATGGCCCACCGTCCAGCCCGGGCCCTCTGTTGCCAACAGGCCACATCATCTGGCCACAGAGCCCCAGCCCACCCGTCACACCTCCCCCAAGCGTGTCAAGCTCGCTTCCGAGCCCAGGGGTGGACATGTCCCCAGAGCCAGCCGGGGATGATGTTCGGCCCCAACCTGGACCGGTGGAGGAGGCGAGGGCTGAGGAGGATAGGGCCCCACACTTACCCGACTATGGTGGTAAGTGTGTATTGATGGATTCTACACCCAGCATAGTGGAGTTATGATTGTGTTAAGCAACAGAGTTTTGTGGACAAGGGTGTAACTGATCTGTTCTCCTCAATGTTTGTGCAGATGGTGAACGTGCAGGCTCAGCTGGATGGAGTCTCAGTCCATCCCCATCCACCCCTGATAGTGGTGAGGATGAGGAGCAAGACCGTAAGTACCATACATTGATTTACTCTTTGTACCAAAAACACTGTATGTTCCCACCGTAAAATTTATTTTCCTCAACATACAGGGCTCACTACTGTCGTGGAGGATTTGGAGGCCCAGATGCAGTTCCTACAACACCTCCAGTCAACTATTGGGCATCATCTGCGAGAACTGGGCCGCCTACTTTACCTGCTGGGTGCACACCAGCAACAAGATGGTGGGCTCCCCTAAGGGTGATGTTATGGGACCCCCTAAGGCTCCAGGCGGACATGACGTAGTGTTGTCCACGTTGGACACCGAAATTGGTTGGGTCATGCCATGTTGGCATGTTGTCTTATTTGATTTGGCCCCTGTTGGGCACTTTTATTCTATTGTCCAACATTTGGACCATATGTTCTGTGTTAGGGCTACCATGTTGGCCTCTTTTATGATACTGTCCATCATTTTGGGACTCACAAACCAGTTTGGTTACTTCCCACTGTTCAACACTATTGCGGCCTTGTTGTGATTGCTATTGGCCCTTTAACACAACCTAGTAAATATTTGAACCCAATCTGTTAACTCTGTTTGTTTCTGACTGAACACAATTATGTACATGTTTATTGGAGGTTGATGGTGGTCTTTAAGGGCATAATGGGCAAATTTGGGGAAAAACAGGTTGGGGTAGAGGAAGGGATCCCTAACATGTTTGAACACAAGGTGCAGATTGCCAGCATGCGGTGTGCCGACCAACCCCCAAACCTTGAAGAATGAAAGTGATCAGAAAAATTAAACAATGCTCTGACAACAAACATCAATGTGGATTTCAACCTACCCATCGGCAAGCTGTAGAAGGCTGCCACCATTAATATTATCCCATGTTGTAGACCACCGACAATGATGTCAAGGACACCTCTGCTGCCTTGCTGTTGCAACAATAAGTAGGGACACCGAAAGCTGCATACCTAAGGTTTAAGGATAATTGCCCTCTACATATGTTCCGCTTGCTGGATGGAGCATGTGGCCTACTGTAGCTGCCGAGCTGCTAAATGTTGAAGGTTAAACTTTCAAACTACATGCACAAATCATGGACAACATATGTTACGTGTGTGGGCAGAAATTTTTATTTTTTCATAATTAAAAAAAGTAAGGGCAGTTCCACACACTCCCAGAAATCAAAGAATACTAAAGTTAAGGCAACATAAAAGCAACTGCTATTGTCGCAGGAACGCCACACACACAACCAAAACATCACGAGTAGGGAACAGGCAATTAGGTGTGCCTAGGTAAAAAAATAAACAACAAAAAAAACAGGTGAAACAGAGGCAATAAACTAACAAACTAAAGATTAGCAAAATGGGGACCAAAATAAGGTTCAACATCGGGGTAGAACTGGTTGCCCGCTGGCTGCTGCTGCTGCAAACCCACTATGCGAGGCCTTGCATGGGCTGGCACAGGTGGTGGTGGTTGCTGCACATGGGGCTGAGGGCCCATGTACTGCCAGGCAGGGGGTTTGCAGGTGGCTGGGGAAGGGGAGCTGGGAATGACATATCGGGGGTCAGGTTGCCCAATCGGGCCTGGTCCATCACCTGCAGGATGATCCGCTCACATTGCTCCCTTTGCTCCTGGGAAAAAGTGGGGAGACGCTCCGCTACCACAGTAGCAAAGGGGCATTGTGGCTCCCGCACCTGCTGGGTCAGGACTTGCTGGGCGAGTAACACAAGGTCAGGCCCTGAGCTTGCTGGAGCTTGTCGTGTGCGGGCCCTGGCACGTGTCAAAGGCAGAGTGGGCTGGCTGGGCGCTGCCGCAACTTCTTCCAGCTGCTGAGATGTTGGCAGGTTGCCCGACTCGGACACCAACCCCGAAGAGGGACCTTCAAGCGCATCCTAAAAAGAGGAAAGGTACAACACATGAGCACACATGGAAGTACAGTTTTCGGAGGTCATTTGGGCAGAAAGGATCAAGTTACATGTATGTGAAAAACCCACATTGTGCATGATGTCCAAGCAAAGTCCATGCTAAGGTCCTTAGAGCTTTGCCAAGGAACAAAACACTCCCTAATTGTGTGCTACTGGATATGTTCCTAAACATTGGAGGGGTTTGAAGACAGCTTAATCAAGATGGGAGGCCCTTCTGGTCTATGTTTGGCTTCTGTACATTGCAAACGTGGCTGAGATGTGGCCAAAGAATGTTTATTGTGTGATAATTGTGAAACATTGGTGTAGGTCAGCGACTTACATTATCCCCCTCCACGGCATCCCCAACATTGGGCTCTTGGGGCTCGGAAAACTCGTCGCTGTGGAGTGGTGGACGTGGCTCCTGCTGGTCGACGCTAAAAAGGAGCTGGTCATAATACCACAAAGTGGGTCTGTATACCGCCCCCGCTGCCATGCCTGACCGGCGGGACTGGGTCACCTTTTTGTGCTCCTTCAGGAAAACCGTACGGAGGTACTGGATTTTTGTCTTTATGGCCTCCCGGTCGAGGTCCTGGTCAGGGTGATATTGGCGGGCCACCTCCAGGAGCCTGTCATAAGCGGCATTCCGTCGGCCACGGTTGGTGTACCCTTCAGCCCGAGTTTGCCACAGGCATGGGTTATCTTGGTAGGCCGCAATCAGAGCGCTTATGAATTCGCGATTTGGGCGGGGCATCTGATGAAAAAAAAAGAAACGCAATCGTTAACAATCAATGTGGCACATGGTCCAAGGCATGTGTAGAATGGCAGCCACAGCAGGAAATTTCAACTGCCATGATAATTTTGAAAATCCCCCGCAAAATAACACAACACCACACTTGCTTAAACCAAGAATGTTGGTGAAGGAACTGGGATGTGTGCTGTTTTGACAGGGGCAGTCCAAACTTTGTGCAGGGAGTACAATCTAAATGGGCAGAACTTTACAAGGGTCAGTCTCCTCATATGATGTGAACATACCTTTCCGGAATCCAACAGAGTCTGTAAACAATGAGACACTTCTTGGTAGCCAAAAGAGATGCTGGCGACCGGCCTGGATGCTATCTCTCACACTTGTCTCCCAAGACACACAAAACAGCAGGTAGAACACACATGTACACACTGCACTATTTATATAAATTGATCAGACACCTGTCGGCCATGACAGGTGCGATAGGCATACACATCGCAATTACCACGCCCGGGACGACGTATCCGCTGCGTTGGGTGTGTCCGTCCAGTTTCTGCCACGCCTGGCTCTGAACATATCACTGGCGTTGTGAGATGCTCTGGTTCGCCACGCCTGTTTTTTGAGGGCGTAACAGCGTGTGGGTGTGTGGCTTGTCGTTGAGGAGACACACCTGGGTAAGGGGACGTCTCGCCTTGTCATTGGCTCGCCTGTGTATATATAGCGTTCCTGGAACTTGCACAATGTGTTTGCTGCGGACTTACTGCCGGTATGTACGTGGGGAGTCAGCATGTGGACCTTTGTGAAGGGGGGGTAACTTTAGCGTTGTCAAAGTACATATGAGGGGGTTTGTGTTCTTGGCCCACCTCTTTGTTTGACTTTTGGTTTTTTGTCTTAGGGGTTTTCATTGGCCGTTATTTAGTCACAATACAAGGACTGAAGCATTGCCTTGCTGCATTGGAGTCATCAGGACATAGTTCGTTATTTTGGTCACTTAATATTGGAGTTCAAACAATCTCAGCGACCACTGCATGTGAGTAATTATTGTTTGTGTTTAGTGCAGCTTTTGTCCAACATATTGGTCCACCGTGGGTCGAAAATTCATGTAGTTAAAACGTTGTTCCTGATGTAGGAGTAGTGATGTTGTTTTGGATCTCACTGTGTGTAGGCTTTTGTGGTTATTGTATTATTTGGCCAAAGGCATTTAGCCGTGTCAACACATGTGGCGTTCCTCAACACCTTAATTCATACTGTAGGTGTTGTATGTTTTTGTAACCTGTTTTGGACATGTGTAGTGCACCGGTACATATATTTGCCATGTCATGCTCCTTTTAGTCATTTCAGTTTTGATGATCACATTGTGGTCCAAGCACCTTTGTGCGTAGTCACCATAGTGAACATATGTTTGCCTCTAAACAGCATGAATCCGGATCAACGTGCCGTGGTGGGGGCTGGTTTGCTGGTGCAGGCAGCACGTGTGGAGGATGAAAGGGTGGAGAGACGCCAGAGGAGACCACGACGCATCTGGGCCAGGGAGTGGCTGCAGCAGCGCGATCAACACTCCCACATTCGCCTTCTGCACCAACTTCGGGACGACTTTCCACGGGACTTCCAAAATTTCCTCCGTATGACAGATGAGACCTTTCAGATCTTGTTGGCAGCAGTGTGCCCGCTCATCAGACGGCAGGATACAGTCATGCGTCCAGCTGTGCCTGCGGAGGAGAGGTTGGCCGCCACACTGCGGTTTCTGGCAACAGGTCGCAGTATGCAGGACTTGGTCTACTCATCTGCAATATCACGTCCCCTCCTTAGCCAACTCATTCCGGAGACCTGTGAGGCGATACTGCGGGCTCTAGCTCCCACTTACATGCGCTTGCCGCAAAACCCCGAGGAATGGCTGGCCACTGCCGATGAATTCAGCCAGAAATGGCAATTTCCCAACTGTGGAGGTGCCATTGATGGTAAGCATGTGAGGATCACCCAACCCCACCACAGTGGTTCTTTTTTTTACAATTACAAATCTTATTTTAGTATAGTATTGATGGCAGTGGTTAACGCCAATTATGAGTTTATGTCAGTGTCCGTGGGCACAAATGGGAGGGTTTCAGATGGCGGGGTTTTTGACCAATCGTCTTTTGGCCAAAAACTGAAGAATGGACGTCTTAATTTACCACCAACCACTCGCACCTGTGGAAACATGAACTTTGTTTTCGTTGCAGATGAGGCGTTTCCGCTCCTTCCAAATTTAATGAAGCCGTACCCCCAGAGACACCTAAATGCGCAACAACTCATTTTCAATTATCGGCTTTCCCGGGCACGACGAGTGGTGGAGAATGCCTTTGGCATCATGGCGAGCCGTTTCCGCATATTTCACACGGCCATTAATATGCGTCTAGAATCCATTGACCTTGTAGTGATGGCCTGTTGTGTCCTCCACAATTTTCTAAGACGCCAGGATCGCCAGGCCTACACTCCACCTAACTTTGAGGACCGCATAGACTCCAGCAATGGGGAGGTGGTGTTGGGGGGCTGGCGTGCTGATGCCCCACAGATGGCAGGACTCCAGCCATTAGGTGGTGGGAGCAGCCGGCAGGAGGCACAGGATATGAGGGACCGGTACTGCCAGTACTTTAATGGTACAGGGGCGGTGAACTGGCAGCAGAACCTCCCCTAATTATTATGGTGCCATGGGGAATTGGCCATTGCACTGTTTGACTGTGTCCTGCAGCTCCGGCTTGGAGGCAGGACATGTGTTCCTTTTTAGTTTTGATGAAGAATGTTTTTTTTGTTTTTTTTTTTATACATAACCCAGATTTAGGGATATTTCTGTTTAGGTTTTGTAGAGGGCCAGGCCTTGCCCATTGGAGGGGAGATGTGTGTTACCGACAAACCTCTTGTCTGTGACATGAGCCAGGGATTTTGGTTCATGGTGCTTGTTGGCACTATTTTGTAAATTTGTGTTGAAGGGCCCGGCTTATGGGTCCTGTGAGAGACGGGCGGGACCAGGACCCACATACCTCCCCAAAGGCCCTTGTGACAGTGGTCACATTTTTAGTTTCACACACCTAGGGACAGAGTTAGGACTGTCTCGAACAGGGCCTACCGTGAAGTTGGTGAGGCAGCTTAACGTGCGTTTTTAAGCGAAAACGCATTAACCAAAAGGCCCTGATTTGTGTCACACCACGTGTTATTTGGTACATTGTTTGTGTCCGACAACGGATTACATACAAACACGCATATGTTGGCCCACATATATGGTGTTTACGCCACTAGTGTTGCAAGGCACAGTCGAGAGGTACACCTACATTAGGCCACCAGGAACAATTAATGTTCTGGGACGCTTTGTCTCCTTTGCGTTGTCATACATTTTACCCCCAATTCCCCTAGATTAACACATGCGCTTTCTCACACACTAAATCAAACATCAGCCAGAGCACACAGCAAAGACACATGCGTTTCACATGCTTTGGGAAATATCCACTCATGACAACACACACAGCTCACTGTAGGCTGTTTCATTAAACGCATCTGTACACTACCTTAAAATTGAACAACGCATAAGCGAGCTAATTTTGCACAACGCAACACGGGAATTGCGTTCTGTACGTTTTGCCCATTGCAATTTAGTTATGTGCTATAGCACACATTTACGATCAATATCACAGGACATTGTGGGGATGAGGCCGCCATGTTTCAAACGACATCTGACCCAATGAGGATGCAGTACTGAGCACCAATGGTGTAGTGAGGGGCGCAGCTTGGAGCCCATGTACCACGCCTATCTGCTCCAATAACGCCCACATTTGCTCCCACATCGTTTAGGAGATTTCTGTGTGACTTTAGCTGAACGATGTCCACTGCTGATAACTGCATCTCTCAGACGATCGCTGGATGGGTGGATCGGGGAATCGTCTGAGCGATGTCTGTGGGTATAGCGTCGTGATGAGCGATTTTGCGCGTCGTTCGGACGATATGCAAATTTAACTTCGTCTACGATATCTTGCACGATATCTCAGCGTGTGACGGCCGCCTTAGAGTGACTGAACACCACTCCGGACTGATTTGCACCCAACTTATCTATCTATCTAGAAAAGATTCACTGCAGCACTCAGCTACTGCCAAAATGCACACATGCTAACAAGCGATACATGAGAAAATTTTTTAAAAACTTATGTTATTTTCAAAAAACTCATTATTCTAATTTTTTTATTTCTTGGTACTTACATTGGCCAATGTCTGTTTGCTCATCAACCACGACACGGTGACCCCAGGACTGATGAGTCCTAACGTTGACATCCCTGTCCTCCTTGTCCTCCCTGTCCCACTTCTAAGTGGGTGGACACCATCTCAACCTCAGACCACCCGTGGGTGATGAGAGTGCAAAGTGCCAATGTGCCAATGTGTGTACCAAGAACCCCAGAAAATAAAAAAAATTAGAATAATGAGTTTTTTTGAAAAAAAAAAACATAAGTTTTTTAAAAAAATTTCTCATATATCGCTTGTTAGCATGTGTGCATTATTGGTAGTAGCTGAGTGCTGCAGAGAATCTTTTCTAGTTGTTTAGTCCAGCGTCACAGCTAGCGCCAGTTCACATTATGTCTTGAGTGCTGTGCAGTTTTTTTTCTGTTTGATCTATCTATCTATCTATCTATCTATCTATTTGGCATGCTCAGTGATCCACCAATCTCTATTTTCCATTTGGTCACCTGCCGCTACCGCCAATCATTGCCCTGCTCTAGCGATGTAGCCCCCCTTGATCAGTCCCAAGTCAATGTAGGGGACTTCTGCATGGGTGTTTAAACTCGTGTGGGAGGACCTAGTAGACATGTGCTGCGATTTTATCTGACCTGAAGGGGTCATAATTGCAGCCAGGGAACTGTAGGGAGCGATGCTACTAATAGATAGTGTCAGGATACTATGGTGCCATTAGGTAAAACTAAGTATGGGCAGAGTATGTCCCTTAACAAAGATGGAGGACGGGCGCCCACAGAATGATAATGAGGTCACAAGGCAGCGCCGTCGTAGGTAGCATAGAAGCGCCTGCTCAGACATTGGCTGCGGTACCATGTGATCGCTAGAGCAGGGCAATGATTGGCGTTAGCGGCAGGTGACCAAATGGAAAATAGAGATTGGTGGATCATTGAGCATGCTCAGTGCACCCGGAAGACGCTGGTCTCTGGGGGATATCGCCATTACCATGTGATGGGTGAGTCTAGTGATTTGTGACACATGTGTAGCGACCGGTGGTAAGGCCGCGGGTGTGTGTGTATGATCTTTCTCAACAGAATCCCCATACTCAGGTTTAACCGATAATAACATTTCTTTACTGTAAAACATATTTATCTCACAGTCAACCGAACTATATGCGTACTTGTATATATTAGAGTCTCTGGATCTTCACTTCTTCCGGGTACGCAGCAAGAAAAGAAAACACAACAATGAAGGTATCTTTCCCTAACTTTCCCTAAAATCACGTACCAGTCTTATCACAGAAGAAGATGTCGCTCCCACGTAGCAGGCCTGGGGATCTCCTCAGTCTTCTTCTTTGGTCTCCTTCTGCAGGTAACAGTCTGTCTCTCCCAGTCTCAGGGCACACAGAGCAGCAGCAGAAGGGAGATCACAGCAGCACAAATGGCTCCCTTATGTCGGTCACGGCCCCAGCACATGCACTCTGGGTGCTCGGCGGGCAAGGTTTTGCAGAGCGGCCAGAGTCACAGCACCAAAGTCCAGTGGCCCAGGATCAGTCACAGGGGCTTCTGCGGGGTGATTTTTCCGGCAAGGTGTAGCAAAGTAGTCCACTTTAAACAGACATCCGCAGGTAGATCTTCTCTGGCTCTGGATTTATACTGCTCTGATTCTCTGCTTTCACTTCCTGGTTAAACAACAGAGATGGCTGGGAGTTTCCCAGCTCTGTGATTGTACAGTCCACTGATGCCCCCTGGTGGACAAGTGCGGACTGTGCACAGTTCGTTTCTATATCCATTTCTATGATACAGTCTGAATTGCACACCTCATTACATACACGCTGGTCTCTGGGGGATATCGCCATTACCATGTGATGGGTGAGTCTAGTGATTTGTGACACATGCAGTAATTTAAAACACCTGGAGGCACTTTAGGTGTGAATATGTGTGTATACTGTACGCATTTTCATGCATATTTATAAAGAAGCACTAGGCACTTTGTAAACCACAATGTAGTGGGATATATGTTAATTCACTGCGCATAAAAGAGTATAAGCTATTGTAATATCATGTTTTTGGGAAATTGAATGTAATGATACTAATTGCTATAACACTATATAAACCTGGCACATTCTGTATGATGTACACAGCTGGAAGAAGGTTCTTGAGGAACCGAAACGTTCGGTTGTTATGGGCCAATAAAGAGAAGCATAACTGCTATATGGAGTGCTGTCCGGTGTTTTGGTAAATGTATACAGTTGATGGATACTGATGGACGCTGCACCCGAGGTGATCTGTTCCTAGTGCTGCTCTTAATTTTTTCTATCTATCTATCTATCTATATCTATCTATCTATCTATACCAAAAAATTGCATGTACAGTCACAATATGTTCTGTTCTTAACTTGCTCTGATTATGTTTTACTTTCCTTCTCCTCTTTTCCATATATTATAACACAATCCTATATATATATATATATATATATATATATATATATATATATATATATATATATATACACACTTCCTGTTCACTTACATTTACAGTACTGTGCTCAATAGACTCCATTGTTACTTTCCTCTGCACCCATATCGCTTATGATCTTTTCATTTTCTTTATTTACTGTATTTTGATCTACTCACCGCATCTCCACGCTGTCTCCAGAGTTGCGGAAGTTGTTCTGCGCATGCGCCGGCGTTCTTCTGACGTCACCGCTGTCCCGAACGCAGGATGTTCGGTCGCGGCCAACTTGGGACTCCCGCGCATGCGCAGTCCCATTTTTCTTACTCATACACCTAATGTCCGTCTGGATTGATGTTCCCCCCTGTTAACACTTCCTGTATCGCTCCAAATCCTTTGTAACTTCTCCCTGTTACTTTTATTATATCAAACCTAAGTTTTTATCCATATCCTTTACTTATTTATATGTGATGGGTATTATTTTGTATTAATTTAGTGATTATTATATAAAGTGCATATATATAGGAGCTTGCTGGAAGAAGGTCTGAGGACCGAAACGTCCCACCACTATGATGCCTGAAGGCCATTAAAGGCGAAATACACCACTTTGGAGTGCTGCGGTCAATTTTTTGGTCAGTATAATAGGGTGAATGAACTAGCCCTGGACTGCTTGCACCACCCTTATTAGGGAATTTAGTGCTGCTCTGTTTTTTCTGTATCTATCTATCTGTCTGTCTGTCTGTCTATATCTATCTTTATATCTATATATCTATGTTTATATCTACCTATGTATCTATCTATATTTAGAAAAAATAGAGCAGCACACTACTATGATAGCAGATGCCTGCAACCAAAAGCCTCCCTTATTGAAGCCTCCAATACATACGAAAAAAATGTTGCAGCACTCAAGTCCTTCAAGCGAAAAGGGCTTCTTTATTACAGCATAGGCACAGCGACGTTTCGGGTACAAGAAGGGTGTGTGTACCCGAAACGTCGCTGTGCCTATGCTGTAATAAAGAAGCCCTTTTCGCTTGAAGGACTTGAGTGCAGCAACATTTTTTCCGTATGTATGTATCTACCTATCTATCTATCCATAAGCAAATGGATTGCAGCACTCCTTTAATAGGGCTGAAACATCGCAATACTACCCTGATGGTCCAATAAAGGCATCTACAAACCTAAGGGCGGCTTTACACACACCAACTTCTGTGACCAACTTCTGAACAGATCTCTGGTTGCAGTGAAATCATGGACACATTGTTCCATTTTGTGGCTGTGTACAAATGGAGCAATGTGTCCATGATTTCACTGCAACCAGAGATCTGTTCAGAAGTTGGTGTGTGTAAAGCGGCCCTAACAGGCTTTTCTCCATCTCTCTCTCTTTCTCTCCCCATAGGATTAAAACCCAGGCGCAGAGCTGTAAGACTGAGTTACATAATGTAAAGAGAACCACAGCAGCTGTTTTGGGGGGAAAATACAATTATTATAAGGTTCTTAGCGCATTTATTGGCCAATAAATGCCTGCCCATCAACCGCGGCAAGGTGACCTTAAATCTGATGGGACCCTACCCACCCACCCACCCATATCTATCAATATCTATAATCTATCTGTCTGTCTGTCTCTATCTATCTAACATATCATTCAAGCAACTATCTATTACTTCTCTTTCCTTTCTATTAATCCATCCAGTGTCATTCTGGCCTGCCAGGGTCCCGGGTAAAGCCCCGGTAGGCCCCGCCCCTTGGACTCTCACTTTCATCAGTCAGATGCAGGATGGGAAGGGCCCCTCCGCACTATACAGTAAAATCAGCAGGGGCCCGCAGCTCAGATGTGAATTGGAGGTGTTAGCGCTGCAGAAGATGAAAGGATGGAGAGAGCAGAGGATGGAGGATGAAGAGAGCAGAGGATGGAGAGAGCAGAGGATGGGATGAGAGCAAGGAGAGAGCAGAGGATGGAGAATGGAGAGAGCAGAGGATGGAGAGAGAAGAGCAGTCTCCCATCCTCCTGCCCTCTCCATCCTCCTGCCCCCTCCATCCTTCTGCCCCCTCCATCCCCCTGCCCCCTCCATCCTCCTGCCCCTCCCTCCTCCTGCCCCCTCCCTCCTCCTGCCCCCTCCCTGCCCCCCCATCCTCCTGCCCCCCTCCATCCTCCTGCCCCCTCCATCCTCCTGCCCCCCTCCATCCTCCTGCCCTCCTCCATCCTCCTGCCCTCTCCATCCTCCTGCCCCTCCATCCTCCTGCCCCCTCCATCCTCCTGCCCCTCCATCCTCCTGCCCCTCTCCATCCTCTGCCCCTCCATCCTCCTGCCCCCTCCATCCTCCTGCCCCCTCCATCCTCTCGCCCCCTTCCATCCTCTGCCCCTTCCATCCTCTCCTCATCCATCTTGCCCTCATCTCTCCCTCCATCCTGCCCCTTCTCCATCTCTGCCTTCTCCCTCCTTCCATCCTCTGCCCTCTCCATCCTCTGCCCTCTCCATCCTCTGCCCTCTCTCCATCCTCTGCCCTTCTCCATCCTCTGCCCTCATCTCCATCCTCCTGCCCTCTCCATCCTCTGCCCTCTCTCCATCCTCTGCCCTCTCTCATCCTCTGCCTCTCTCCATCCTCTGCCTCTCTCCATCCTCCTGCCCCTCCATCCTCCTGCCCCTCCATCCTCCTGCCCTCTCCATCCTCCTGCCCCTCTCCATCCTCCTGCCCCTACCATCCTCCTGCCCTCTCATCCTCCTGCCCCCTCCATCCTCCTGCCCCCTCCATCCTCCTGCCCCTTCCATCCTCCTGCCCTCCTCCATCCTCCTGCCCTCTCCATCCTCCTGCCCTCTCCATCCTCCTGCCCCCTCCATCCTCCTGCCCCCTCCATCCTCCTGCCCTCTCCATCCTCCTGCCCTCTCCATCCTCCTGCCCCTCTCCATCCTCCTGCCCTCTCCATCCTCTGCCCTCTCCATCCTCCTGCCCCTTCCATCCTCCTGCCCCTCCATCCTCCTGCCCCATCCCTCCTTCTGCCCCCTCTCCTCCTCTGCCCCCTCCATCCTCCTGCCCCTCCATCCTCTGCCCTCCATCCTCCTGCCCCTCCATCCTCCTGCCCCTCTCCATCCTCCTGCCCTCTCCATCCTCCTGCCCCCTCCATCCTCCTGCCCTCTCCATCCTCCTGCCCCCTCCATCCTCCTGCCCCTCCATCCTCTCCTGCCTCCTCATCCTCTCCCTCTCCTGCCCCTCCATCCCTGCCTCTCCCATCCTCTGCCCCTCTCCATCCTCCTGCCCTCTCCATCCTCTGCCCTTTCTCCATCCTCCTGCCCCTATCTCCATCCTGCCTCCTCTCTCCCATCCTCTGCCCTCTCCATCCTCCTGCCTCTCCATCCTCTGCCCTCTCCATCCTCTGCCCTCTTCCATCCTCCTGCCCCCTCCATCCTCCTGCCCCCTCCATCCCCTGCCCCCTCCATCCTCCTGCCCCTCCATCCTCCTGCCCCTCCATCCTCCTGCCCCTCCATCCTCCTGCCCCCTCCATCCTCCTGCCCCCTCCACCTGCCCCTCCATCCTCCTGCCCCCTCCATCCTCCTGCCCTCTCCATCCTCTGCCCTCCATCCTCCTGCCCCTACATCTCCTGCCCTCCATCCTCTGCCTCTACATCCTCCTGCCCCTCCATCCTCCTGCCCCTCCATCCTCCTGCCCCCTCCATCCACCTGCCCCTCCACCACTGCCCCTCCACCACCTGCCCCCTCCATCCTCCTGCCCCCTTTATCCACCTGCCCTCTCCATCCTCCTGCCCCCTCCATCCTCCTGCTCTTACCATCCTCCTGCAGAGGATGGAGAAAGCAGGAGGATGGAGAGAGAGCAGGAGGATGGAGAGAGAGCAGGAGGATAGAGAGTACAGAGGATGGGGAGAGAGCAGTAGGATGGAGAAAGAGCAGGAGGATGGAGAGTACGGAGGATGGAGAAAGCAGGAGGACGGAGAGAGAACAGGAGGACGGAGAGAGAGCAGGAGGACAGAGAGAGAGCAGGAGGACGGAGAGTGCAGAGGATGGAGAGTGCAGAGGATGGAGAAGCAGGAGGATGGAGAGAGAGCAGGAGGATGGAGAGTGCAGAGGATGGAGAGTGCAGAGGATGGAGAGCGCAGAGGATGGAGACGCAGAGGTGGAGAGCGAGAGAGGAGAGCGCAGAGGAGGAGAAGAGAGCAGGAGGACGGAGAGAGAGCAGGAGGACGGAGAGAGAGCAGGAGGACGGAGAGAGAGCAGAAGGACGGAGAGTGCAGAGGATGGAGAGTGCAGAGGATAGAAAAGAGCAAGGCAGGATGGAGAGAGAACAGGAGGATGGAGAGAGAACAGGAGGATGAGAGAAGAGCAGGAGGATGGAGAAGAGCAGGAGGACGGAGAGAGAGCAGGAGGACAAGAGAGAGCAGAGGACGAGGGCAGGACGGAAGAGAGCAGGAGGACGTGAGAGAGACGAGAGGGAGAGAGCGAGGACGGAGAGAGAGCAGGAGGACGTAGAGAGAGCAGAAGAACGGAGAGTGCAGAGGATGGAGAGTGCAGAGGAGGAGAGAAAGCAGAGGATGGAGAGAGAGCAGGAGGATGGAGAGAGACAGGAGGATGGAGAGAGAGAGAGGATGAGAGCAGGACGGAGAGAGAGCAGGAGGACGAGAGAGAGCAGGAGGACAAGAGAGAGCAGGAGGACGAAGAGAGAGCAGGAGGACGAGAGAGAGCAGGAGGACGTAGAGAGAAGCAGGAGGACGTAGAGAGAGCAGAAGAACGGAGAGTTGCAGAGGATGGAGAGTGCAGAGGAGGAGATGCAGAGCATGAGAGGCAGAGGATGGAGAGAGAGCAGGAGGATGGAGAGAGAGCAGGAGGACGGAGAGAGAACAGGAGGACGGAGAGAGAGCAGGAGGAGAGAGAGAGCAGGAGGAGAGAGGCAGAGGATGGAGAGAGCAGAGGATGGAGAGAGAGCAGGAGGATGGAGAGAGAGCAGGAGGAAGAGAGGCAGAGGATGGAGACGAGAGGAGGAGAGAGCAGGAGGAGGAGAGAGAGCAGGAGGACGGAGAGAGAGCAGGAGGACGGAGAGAGAGCAGGAGGCGAGAGAGAGCGGAGGAGAGAGAGAGCAGGAGGACGAGAGAGACAGGAGGCAGAGGAGAGAGAGACGGAGAGGAAAGGAGGAGAGAGCAGGAGGAGTAGAGATGGAGAGAGGAGAGTGAGAGGATGGAGAGCAGAGGAGGAGAGGCAGAGGATGGAGAGAGCAGAGGATGGAGAGAAGCAGGAGGACGGAGAGAGAGCAGGAGGACGGAGAGAGAGCAGGAGGACGAGAGAGAGCAGGAGGACGGAAGAGAGCAGGAGGATGGAGAGAGAGCAGGAGGATGAGAGAGAGCAGGAGGATGGAGAGAGAAGGAGGATGGAGAGAGAAGGAGGATGGAGAGAGAAGGAGGATGGAGAGTGCAGAGGATGGAGAGAGCAGGAGGATGGAGAGAGCAGAGGATGGAGAGAGAGCAGGAGGATGGAGAGAGAAGGAGAATGGAGAGAGAAGGAGGATGGAGAGAGAAGGAGGATGGAGAGAGCAGAGGATGGAGAGAGAGCAGGAGGATGGAGAGAGAAGGAGAATGGAGAGAGAAGGAGGATGGAGAGAGAAGGAGGATGGAGAGAGCAAAGGATGGAGAGAGCAGAGGATGGAGTGAGCAGAGGATGGAGTGAGCAGAGCATGGAAAGTGCTCTCTCCATCCTCTGCTCTGTCCATCCTCCTGCTCTCTCCATCCTCCATCCCCCCTGCATCCTTCATCCCTGTGCACAGTCTGCCGCCCTCTGCACCCCTCTCTCACATACCCTGCATTCTCTTGTCCATCTTCTCCAGCTTCTTGTATGACAATTTTGCTCCTTCCTTCCTTCCCACTGGGCAAAACTCTGTGGCTCCGCCCACGTGAGTCACATGTCTGTGACAACATTGTAGGCCGTCTTGCTCCAGTAGGCGGTAATAATGGTATTTTCTCCGCTGGGCAGGAGTGTGTGTTCATCCTCTGCCCCTGCAGCGCTAACACCTCCGATTCACATCTGAGCTGCGGGCCCCTGCTGATTTTACCGTACAGTGCGGAGGGGCCCTTCCCATCCTGCATCTGATTGATGCAAGTGAGAGTCCAAGGGGTGGGGCCTACCGGGGCTTTACCCGGGGCCCCGGCAGGCCAGACCGACACTGGATCTATCTCTATTTATTCATCTCTATCTATATCTATCTATACTATCTATTCATCTATACTATCTATTTATCTGTCTATCCTATCCATCCAACTATCTATCTATTATCTATCCTATATATTAATCCATGTATAAATCTATATAACATCAAGTATTCAAGTATCTATCTATCTATCTATCCATCCTATCAATTCATGCAACTATCTATTATCTATCTCTATCTATAAATTTATATATCTATCCTATCTATTCATCTATTTATTTATCTATCTATCAGAAAAAACAGGCAGCACTCTGTATTCAGTTGATTAAGGACCATTTAATCCGGCCACATGATGCCGCGTTTCAGTCCCCAAAATACTTTTTTCAAGCAATGCTGAAACGTGGCATCATGTGGCCGGATTAAAGGGTCCTTAATCAACTGAATACAGAGTGCTGCCTGTTTTTTCTGATAAGTATTATTACACAGTGGAGCACTGTGCACAGGACTATTGCACCTAACTCATTTTGATTCTACTGTGCTGATTCTGTCTTTTTTGGTTTTATTTACCTATCTATGTATCATTCTATCTATTATCTATGTGTCTCTCTATTATCTATGTATACATACGTGTCAAAAACAGGCAGCGCTCAGCAGTTACGAAAAATAAGTCCTCATTATATGCCCATATGACCGCGGTATGACACGTATGTATGCACTGAGCAACGGAAGGAGAAGTTGCTAACAGGATTTGCACCAAACTTTAATAATTGTTTTCAGTGCTGCTGTTTTTGTTAAATATTATCTATCTCTATCTATGCATCATCTATTATCTATCCTATTATCTATCAATATGTATCTATGTATCTATCTTATCGATCCATTCTAGATTTGAAGGTTCTTATCTTATAGCGAACTTCATAAGAACCTTGGGCAGCCATGGATATTCCTCACTGGCGGGATGAAAAGATCCGGGTGAAGATGGAACCTATGAGAAGTAAATATAAAGTCAGTGATTGGCCTCCATATTACATGATCCCAGTGTACAGTGACTGTGACCGGTCAGCCAAGGAATCTTTTCCATACAGAGGTGCGGGATCATTGTCAGCCATTACATGTGACAATCCCGGCACTGACAGATCACATCTGCCCCACAGGAAATCTTCTCACTGACTGACATCACACACCATAGGGGGGGGGGAATCTCACACTTACCTACTCTCCTACATTGTTTTATATTTTCTGGTTCTTCTTCTTGTCTCAGATTCATTACAGATGTTCCTTGTTCTTTTTCTGGTTCTTCTTCTTGTCTCAGATTCATTACAGATGTTCCTTGTTCTTTTTCTGGTTCTTCTTCTTGTCTCAGATTCATTCCATATGTTCCTTCTTTTTCTGGTTCTTCTTCTTGTCTCAGATTCATTCTAGATGTTCCTTGTTCTTTTTCTGGTTCTTCTTCTTGTCTCAGATTCATTACAGATGTTCCTTGTTCTTTTTCTGGTTCTTCTTCTTGTCTCAGATTCATTACAGATGTTCCTTGTTCTTTTTCTGGTTCTTCTTCTTGTCTCAGATTCATTACAGATGTTCCTTGTTTTTCTGGTTCTTCTTCTTGTCTCAGATTCATTACAGATGTTCCTTGTTCTTTTTCTGGTTCTTCTTCTTGTCTCAGATTCATTACAGATGTTCCTTGTTCTTTTTCTGGTTCTTCTTCTTGTCTCAGATTCATTACAGATGTTCCTTGTTCTTTTTCTGGTTCTTCTTCTTGTCTCAGATTCATTACAGATGTTCCTTGTTCTTTTTCTGGTTCTTCTTCTTGTCTCAAAATTCATTACAGATGTTCCTTGTTCTTTTTCTGGTTCTTCTTCTTGTCTCAGATTCATTACAGATGTTCCTTGTTCTTTTTCTGGTTCTTCTTCTTGTCTCAGATTCATTACTAGATTTTCCCTTTGTCTTTTTTCTGGTTCTTCTTCTTGTCTCAGATTCATTTCAGATGTTACTTTTTTTCTTTTACTGATTTATTTTTGAGCCAGATCAAAACTATACAGAGTTATTCGCCTTGTTCTTTTTCTGTTCTTCTTCTTGTCTCAGATTCATTACAGATGTTCCTTGTTCTTTTTCTGGTTCTTCTTCTTGTCTCAGATTCATTACAGATGTTCCTTGTTCTTTTTCTGGTTCTTCTTCTTGTCTCAGATTCATTCTAGATGTTCTGTCTTCTTTGTCTGGTTCTTCTTTTTGTCTCAGATTCTTTTCAGATGTTAACTTTTTTTTTTTACTGATTTTAGGTTGTTTTTGAGCCAGCAGAAGAAGCCTATGAGAAGAAAGTATAATGTCAGGCACGGTACTGATTAAGGAACATACATCTGACTGGGGGCACATAGGGATAAAGCTAAAGTGGAAAAAAACTGTTCAGTGCCAATTCCCCCCTTCCACCATTCTCCAGGTAAGGCACTAATTGGGATGCCCAATTGACCAATGGGATTATAGGGGAAGGGGTGTCCAGCCACACCTACAGGGGTAAATTCAGGTGCCGGGGTCTGTTACTTTGTCTTTCCCCCCAGCAGACCCCTGGTGGGAGGGGGGGGTCGGAGTCCTGTGTAGGGGGTAGACTTGATCCTCCGTGATGGAAAATGTGGAGAAACGTAAAAGTTGGTAACTGCTCTTTGGCTGCTCGCCTATTGGTCGCAGACAGCGTTCCCAGTGATGATCCTGTTGTGAAATGTTAGTGCCCTTCTCTGCCTATGAAATTAATAAACTGTGACCGACCTGTTCACCCATCCAGGCCTGTCCGTGTTTTCATGAAGGGACTGGTGGGAGGGGGAAAGGCACTGTTTAAGACACGCGGGTCTCCACAGTCTGTCAGTGATGGGCCTCCATTTCACATGATCCCAGTGTACAGTGACTGTGACCAGTCAGCCGAGGGATCCTCTCCATACAGAGGTGCACGATCATTGTCAGCCATCATGTATGACAAACCCGACACTGACAGATCACATCTGCCCCACAGGAAATCTTCTCACTGACTGACATCACACACCATGGGGGTGATCTCACACTTACACTTACCTCCGATCTCTTTGCCTTCTTTATCATCTGCTGGTTCTTTCCTCATTCCAGATGTTTCATGTTCTTTTTCTCGTTCTTCCTTTTTTGTTAGATGTATTCCAGATGTTCCTTCTTTTTCTGCTTCTCTCTCTTTTCTTCCAGATGTTCCTGGTTCCTCTTTGTCTGATTTTGGGTCCCTCAGATTTTTTACAGATTTTTCTCCCCCCATTTCTGAGGTATCGGTGGTATAGAGCTAAATATGGACAAAAGCAAGATATTATATATTTGTTTTTAACTTTTTATATAACCCTTTAACGATCTAGGACTTTTGTGATGTAACTGATCACATAACTGAAATGAAGGTCCTTGAAGATCCCATAGCTGCTCAACCTCTGTGCAGCTCCCAGTGGCTCCTATTTCTTGCTCTGCACCAATCAAGAACAGCTAGATGTGGTTATGTATAGTGTGTGTGTAAATGCAGAGCTGTGTATGTATGTGCATGTAGCAGAGGTGTGTGTATATGTATGTGCATGTAGCAAAGCTGAGTGTGTCTGTATGTGCATGTATTGTGCATGTAGCAGAGTTGTGTTAGCAGAGTTGTGTGTTTGTATGTGTATGTAGCAGAGCTGTGTGTGTATATGTATGTGCATGTAGCAGAGGTGTGTGTCTGTATGTGCATGTATTGTGCATGTAGCAGCGCTGTTTGTCTTTGTATACATTGTGCATGTAGCAGAGCTCTGTGTGTCTGTATGTGCTTGTAGCAGAGTTGTGTTTGTATATCTGTATGTGCATGTAGCAGAGCTGTGTGTGTAGTGTGCATGTAGCAGAGCCATGTATGTCTATTGGTATATAGCAGAGCTGTGTGTCTCTAATATATAATTTGGAGAAACACAATAACAATAGATTTATCGCCTCCTTATTCTACCCTAGTACATTAAAATTAGCACTCCTGGCCCCTCCCTTTAACACGCCAGGGAAGCTTTAATTGATAGGAATAAAGTTTTTCTTATTTTCAGCTGTCTAAACCTAGGGTGCAGATGTGCAGCAGCGGGGAGCGACAGGGACAGAGTGTGACCCACTAAGACTCTCACCTGTGACCCACAAAAACCTGGAGCCAGCCTTGACCCTATATTATCTGCCCCATATATGTGTATGACATAAGACTGAAAACCCAATACCAACAGGGAGGCATAGTGGAGTATATTCTCTGCACAGAGCCACGATAGTAACACTGGAAAATGTGATGCACCATGTTGGCAGTACATGACTTATTGCACCAAGCTGCACTGTGTATAGGTGCTCTGCTACTCATACCCTTCATCTAAATAAGTACCCTCTATATGGAGAAAAGTATTGGCACCGTACACATTACACCTGCAGGAGCTTTTATGAAATCTCATGCTTTTAATATATTATGGAGTTGATACCTGTGCAGCTTCCACCATTATGGAAAGGATTACTATGAGATTTTAGAGGTGACTATGGAAATTTTGCACATTTATCTGGAGGAGCATTTGTAATGTCAGATTTTGGAGGAGAACTGGGTTCTCAATCTCGGATTTTCTTCATTCCAAAGGTGTTGGATGGGGTTGAGGTCCGGGCTCTGTGCAGCCGGTTATCATCTTCCAACCCAAACTCTCCTAACAATGTATTTATGGACCTTATGTACTGGGGCACCACTATAGGGGACAGAAAAGTGCCTTCCCCAAACTGTTTCCATTAAGTTAGAAGCTAGAATTATCCAAAGTTCCTTGGTATAATTAAGCATGTCCCTTACTAAAGGGTGTGATGAGACAGATTTTCTCAATCCTAGTTGTGGGTAAATGTTCCTAATTTGGCCAGACGTGTTGGTTTTTTGTTTGTTATCTCATGTTTGCTAAGTAATTATTTCTTGCCAGACTATTTGGAGTCCCATTGTATTGGGTTGTGTATTGGTAATTTAATGTAATTTACCTCAGCCCCCTCTGTCTATATTACTCAAAGGGAAATTGTGCATGGGGATCAAAATGCCAACCAATAAGAGTACAGCCTTATTCCACGAATCCTGTAAGACTACAATAACCTGAGATGAGTGCTCGGGCTATATAAAAGGTCTTTCTTCAGTCACTAGGAGTTCATATGCCACATGGCTTCAATCTAGGGGCTCCAATCCTAGTTGGAAGACCATAACCTCAAGCTAGGAATTTTGGTTCTGGCTGCCAGGATAACATCGTGTTTCATAATCTGAATGGACTCAGTCTAGGGGGCTTCGGGTTTGACTAGAGGAGCGCCAAAACTAGGTTATATTCTGCAGGAGTTCAGCCTAGGATTTGGCTGGAATATTAGAGACTATTTAAGGAAGTGTGAGACTCTGTTGCCTGTTACATTGCATTTTGGTGGTTATGTGTTATATACCTTTGACTGTTGGGGGTGCAATAAAGTCTTACCATTGTTTGGTTCCCTCACCCTATGTTGTCTGAGTAGTGTTCAGTTCATGGTGAAGGATTTTGGGTGGTCAGATGGGATGAGTGCTGGTCCATGCAGGCTTTCTAAAGGCGGTCGAGCCAGCGGACAAGAGCACCCATTGATCCCCGTGACTCCACAAAGGGCATAAGTCAAACCCTGAAAAAACACCTAAAGCATTCTCCGTCCCCATCACACTTCACAGCGGGCACGATGCTGTCAGTCAGATAATGCTTTCCCGGCATTTACCAAGCCTCAGACTGCAAGATAGAAGTGTTATCTGACCACATGTTCACTGCTCCAGATTCCAGAGGTGGCAGCTTCACACTACTCCATCTGACGCTCAGCATTGTGCTTGATGATGTACGGCTGCAGGCAGCTGCTCGGCCATGAAGCCTCCAGTGGGGCAGTGTTTGGGATGATGTTAATAATACCAGAGGAGATTTGGAGTCAGTAGAGCGTTGGTTGCTTTTCTGACCTTTATTCCTCGGCACTTGGTGACCTGGCTCTGAAACGCTAAGTGGTCTCCACTTTATGACTTAAACGCTCCCACTCATTTAACTAGGGGGGGTAAAGTCTTTCATAAACTGACTTGTTCTAGATACGTTCTATTAAAGGACCAAACTGAAATCAGTTAACTCTTTACCACCAGCCATTCTTTTACAAGTGTTTGTAAAGGCAGATGGCTGGTGAAGAGCGTTGACACATTGTGGAGGCCAGGGTAGCAAGGAGCGGGATGTAGGGGGTCAGAGGAGCCTACTCTGGCCCTGATACTAGGGTCCCTGGCTCGCCCTGATCTAGAAAGGTACCTCTGAAGGTGAGGAGATTAAAGCCACTGACCTAAATCCCTGACTCCTAAGAAGCCCTAGGCATAAGCCCCTACCTCCACCCACGGACAAGGAACCCAGCAACTTCCAATGGAGAATATTACAGCATCTCAGGATCAGCTTCTGCTCACTACAGGTCACAGTCCAGAAGTAAATTGAATCAGCGACAAGAGGTGGATGTGAGCTGACCCATTTAAGCCCGAGGGGTGGGGAGCAACCAGCCCAGACACACCCCTCAGCATACCTAAGCATTCACACACACACACCTGCTACTACATGCTCCACTCATTAGCCTCATCTACTCACTAGGGATGGGCGAATCTACTCGCTAGGACTCGTTACTCGGCGAGTAGTAAGGGACTCGCAGGACTCGGTACTCTGTGAGTTTCCCAGTGATTACTCGCACGAGTCCAATGCAAATCAATATCAATCCTAGTTTTGTCAGAAACGCTGACAAAACTAGGATTGCCATTGTTTGCATTAGACTCGGCTACTGTGCCAGTGATAGCAGGGAAACTCGCAAAGTAACTGCTGTTACATTGCAGCCGAGTCCAGCTGTCTTCTCTGTGCAGCTCCAGCGTCCTAGAGCCCGCCTGCTGCCTGATGTAGCAGTGCTGAGATTGTTCTCAGTCTGCTCATTCCCTGTGCATAGACATCTATCTATGCACAGGAGATGTAGCAGAAGGACATCGCGTTTTGGACTACGTCAGACGGAAGAGGATTTTTTTAATTAAAGATGGAGTCCCTAATGGCTTTTTTTTTTATTTCAAATAAAAAATTTTCTCTGTGTTGTGTTTTTTTAACCCTTTATTGGAGATTCTTAGTGGCTGGGTCAAACGTGGCCTGACATTAAGAATCTCGGGCTTAATACCAGCTTGTATAACAAAGCTGGTATTAACCCCTTTATTACCCAGCGTGCTACCGCCACCAGGGCCGCTGGAAGAGCGGGGTTCAGCGCCAGAGGATGGCGCTTCAATGAACGCGCCATCTTCTGGGGCGGCTGCGGGCTGCAATTTGCAGCGGGGGGTGCCCAGAAAGCTTGGGCATCCCTGCGCTGCGGATTCCAGCCCCCAGCTGCTTAGCTGTACCTGGCTAGACATAGAAATTGCGCGGAGCCCCACGCATTTTTTTTTTATTATTTCATGAATTTCAGAGTCAGAGTCTCAGAGTCAGAGTCTCAGAGTCAGAATCTCAGAATTTCATGAAATAATTTAAAAAAAATGCGTGGGGCTCCGCGCAATTTCTATGTCTAGCCAGGTACAGCTAAGCAGCTGGGGGCTGGAATCCGCAGCGCAGGGATGCCCAAGCTTTCTGGGCACCCCCCGCTGCAAATTGCAGCCCGCAGCCGCCCCAGAAGATGGCGCGTTCATTGAAGCGCCATCCTCTGGCGCTGAACCCCGCTCTTCCAGCGGCCCTGGTAGCGGTGGCACGCTGGGTAATAAAGAGGTTAGGACCAGCTTTGTATTATCAGCTGGCCCTAAGCCCCAAATTTATGGCGGTCACGCCAATATTAGAAATGACCGCCATGAATTTCTATTAAATTGTTTTAAAAAAAACACAACACAAAGAACATTTTTTATTAGAAATAAAAAAAAAAAGCCATTAGGGACTCCATCTTTAATTAAAAAAATCCTTTTCCGTCCGACGCAGTCCAAAACGCGATGTCCTCTCTGCTACATCCCCTGTGCATAAATATAGATGTCTATGCACAGGGAATAAGCAGACTGAGAACAATCTCAGCTCTGCTACATCATCTCTGTGCACATACATTCATGTCTGTACACAGGGAATGAGCAGACTGAGAACAATCTCAGCACTGCTACATCAGGCAGCAGGCGGGCTCTAGGACCCTGGAGCTGGCAGCCAGCACACTGAGCAGAGAGGACTCTTATCTGTGCGAGTTTCCCAGCGATTACAGTTGCAAAGTAAAGGAGTCCAATGCAAATAAATGACAAAACTAGGATTGCTTCAGGCTGAAGCTTCCGAGACACATCTGCGATTTGTAAATCTCACACTACTCGCTATTACTCGCTTCCCCATTCATTAACATTGGACTCGCTAGACTCGCAACGAGTAGCGAGTCCTGTGCTCGGACTCGCTAGAGTCAAGCGATTCCGAGTAATTTAGGATTCGCCCATCACTACTACTCACACTGAGCAGGGAAAAAAAAGGCTTAATTTAAACCCACAGCAGCACTTCCATACTACAAGGCAGTCAATATGTAACATGCCTGATCTATACCCTGGGGGATGAAAATCCGGAATTTAGAAATTAAGAAGTATCCCAATACTTTTCTCAATATAGAGTATATACAATGAAATACAATCACAAATCAGAACATGCAGAGAGTCAAAGACAGTGGAAATATAGGGATCTAGGAGGAGTCTAGGTACCTGCTTGTCATCCTCAATGATGGGGGTAGTCTTCTCACTTTCTGCCTCTTCCCAGATACTTAGAATCATTGCCTTCATCTGCAAAATAATATAAAGGAGAATAGAGGTTACAATTTGGGTTGCACTTGGAATTACCGGGTTATCTGAAGACTTTCTGTTGTATTTGGTATAAATTATTCTTTTATGTGGTTTCAATGGAATCCATTAACGAAATCATTGGTTAATCTGACCTCATGTAGTGTTGTTACCCACACTTGACAATGTTAATATACAATCGATACGATACACAAAACCTGCACACAATACACAAAACCTGCACACGATACACAAAACCTGCACACATACACAAAACCTGCACACAATACACAAAACCTGCACACAATACAGAAAACCTGCACACGATACACAAAACCTGCACATGATACACAAAACCTGCACACAATACACAAAACCTGCACACGATACACAAAACCTGCACATGATACACAAAACCTGCACACAATAACACAAACCTGCACACGATACACAAAACCTGCACACAATACACAAAACCTGCACACGATACACAAAACCTGCACAGATACACAAAACCTGCACACGATACACAAAACCTGCACACGATACACAAAACCTGCACAGATACACAAAACCTGCACAGATACACAAAACCTGCACACGATACACAAAACCTGCACACGATACACAAAACCTGCACACGATACACAAAACCTGCACACAATACACAAACCTGCACACGATACACAGAAACCTGCACACGATACACAGAACCTGCACACGATACACAGAACCTGCACACGATACACAAAACCTGCACACGATACACAAAACCTGCACACGATACACAAAACCTGCACACGATACACAAAACCTGCAAAACGATACACAAAACCTGCACACGATACACAGAACCTGCACACGATACACAAAACCTGCACACGATACACAAAACCTGCACACGATACACAAAACCTGCACATGATACACAGAACCTGCACACAATACACAAAACCTGCACACGATACACAAAACCTGCACACGATACACAAAACCTGCACACAATACACAGAACCTGCACACGATACACAAAACCTGCACACAATACACAAAACCTGCACACAATACACATTTATATATTGACAAGTCCACAGGAATGTTAGGGTTATTAACAACTTTCTGTGGATCACAAAGATCTACAACATCTACAAGATCATACAGGATGGAGACGGAAAGCAGGCCATGGAACCCATAAGGTGTAGGGGCCACATGACATTCTGGGAGGTAGGGAGTTAATTGGAGAAGGAAGGAATGGGAATATGTGATTGAGGCATGGGTTGCTGACTAATTGAAAGGGGGTTGGTCAGGGGGAGGAAGAGGGGGAGCTTAAGGGAAGATACTGGGGACAAAGAAGGAAGTCCCCTCATTCCACTTCCTGGGGACCTCCTGTGAAGTTTCCACGTCCTCCTCACCTGCAGTAATGGCGGATTTGGCCTCTCTGGGGGCTTTGATTCAGGCAGCAGCAGCGGTGCATGGGGCGCAGGCAGTGCAGGCCTACATTCAGGCTGCCTGCGCTTCCCCATCGGCACCGGCCCCCTCCACTCCAGCGCTGCGTGGCCGCCGCTCCAGGCCACCAGAGCGCTATTCCCCGGGGGCTGGAGGTGTGAGGAGGGCCCGTTCGGGAAGCCCCGGTGGGGACCCTCAGCGGCGGGGAGGGCGCCCTTCCACCCCGGGGCCCTCTCCGGCCGTTAGGAGGAATTCGCGGCGCGGGACTGCCGGACCAGAAGTGGGCGGAGCCAGTCCGCGGTCGACTTCCGGTCGGCGATACGGGACCAGGAGCGGGAATGCAGCGGCGGCTCCCGGGGGAGCGCGGATGCGGGAGCGGGCCGAGCGGCCAGCGCCAACAGAAGGTACCCCCTGCAGGTGACGGGGGGCGGAACGGCTTCCCGGGCGGGAGGAGCCACGGGCGACAAGGGGAAGAGCGGCACAGAGGCCAGGGGCTTCTCCCACCGGAAGGGCACTGG
>JARQOC010000004.1:601484468-601539033 GCA_033576535.1 Allobates femoralis
TGGATAGTACAGGTTTACACTGTTGTACCCTCGGACTGCAGGGCAGCTTGAACTTGTTTGGATGTTAGTCGAGGTTCTTTATCCACCATCCGCACAATCTTGCGTTGAAATCTCTCATCAATTTTTCTTTTCCGTCCACATCTAGGGAGGTTAGCCACAGTGCCATGGGCTTTAAACGTCTTGATGACACTGCGCACGGTTGACACAAGAACATTCAGGTCTTTGGAGATGGACTTGTAGCCTTGAGATTGCTCATGCTTCCTCACAGTTTGATTTCTCAAGTCCTCAGACAGTTCTTTGGTCTTCTTTCTTTTCTCCATGCTCAATGTGGTACACACAAGGACACAGGACAGAGGTTGAGTCAACTTTAATCCATGTCAACTGGCTGCAAGTGTGATTTAGTTATTGCCAACAGTAGTAGATCTATAGCTTCTGCAGAAGGCAGAGAAGAGATCTGCTGCCGGCCGCACAGCTTTGGAGGGAGAGTGGGGAGGGACAACAGTGCACAGGGGGCCCCCACAGACCGCCCAGGGACCCACAGCTATCAGACCACCCATCACCTGACACCCTGACATGTGTAGGAGCCGCACACCTGCAAGCAATGTGCCCAGTACACCGAAAAGCATGCAATGTGCTCAGTGGTCTGCAGAGCATGCAATGTGCTCTGCATAGCATGCAATGTGCTCAGTGCTCTGCATAGCATGCAATGTGCTCTGCATGGCATGCAATGTGCTCAGTGGTCTGCAGAGCATGCAATGTGCTCAGTGGTCTGCAGAGCATGCAATGTGCTCTGCATAGCATGCAATGTGCTCTGCATAGCATGCAATGTCTCAGTGCTCTGCATAGCATGCAATGTGCTCTGCATGGCATGAATGTCTCGTGCTCTGCATAGCATGCAATTGCTCAGTGGTCTGCAGAGCATGCAATGTGCTCTGCATAGCATGCAATGTGCTCAGTGCTCTGCATAGCATGCATGTGCTCTGCATGGCATGCAATGTGCTCAGTGCTCTGCATAGCATGCAATGTGCTCTGCATAGCATGCAATGTGCCCAGTGACTGCATAGCATGTAGTGTCTGCTGATAGCATGCAATGTGCCAGTGCTCTGCATAGCATCAATGTCCAGTGCCTGCATAGCATGCATGTCCTCTGCATAGCATGCAGTGTCCTCTGCATAGCATGCAATGTGCCCAGTGCTCTGCATAGCATGCAATGTGCTCAGTGCTCTGCAGAGCATGCAATGTGCCCAGTGCTCTCCATAGCATGCAATGTGCCCAGTGCTCTCCACAGGATATGTTGTGCTCGAGGGACAGAGGTTACTCAGAACCAAGCCCCTTTGTCATCTAGGGCTGCGGGTGTAACAGTGACGTGACCTGGCTCCATGGTCCCAGGTGCAGCAAGAAAGGGGAATTGGAAAAGAAATGGGGGTTTGAGTTTGTTTAGAAAATGTACATGATGCCACCTGTGGTTTGTGGCCAGTGTTGGCCACCGCTGCCATCCAGACCTCTGGGGATGATCGTGGGTTGCAGGCAGCCGGAACGGTGAGCCCTCCACTGGCAGGGCTTTTCCCCAGGGCAGGTGTAGAGACAGGGTCAGACACGTTCTGCAGCCAGCACAGTTCAACAGCTGCCTGCAGAGTTCAATGTCCCTTACAATCAGGCCACATCTGCCTGCGCAGCGATTTAGTTGGCGACTCCGCAGTTGAGCTCCTGCTGCTGTTGCACAAATCACAGTCTCGCACACAAACGTTCAAGCTTGACCGGCTCTTTACTTAAGCTCCACAATTCACACTGCTAAACAGTTGCAGTTCACATGGTACAACAGTTCACAAGCGGTTCCAGTCACCACCTGGCAGCTGGGACGGTTTGTTGGTTGCACCGCCTTTCTGAGTCCTCTCGGGCCTCTGTTCTCGGTCCCGCTCGTAGACTATGGGCCAGCGGTCATGGGGTTTTCCTGGGCTCCCTTCTCTGGGATTCCTAACCCTCATGTGACGGCCTTCTATTCATTGTGCCAAGGTTTGGGTTCCGGGCATAAAGATCCTTCACCCCACCATGTAATTCTGTGGCTGGGGCATGCAGTGTCCTACCACTTCAATAGACACCCTGGTTTCATTGGCTCGGGTACACTTTAGATCCCTTCTCTCTTCCCTCGGTACTCGGCCTGGGGCCCTGACTAGCCATATGGTAGCACAGGCCGCCGGGTCCGGGTTCTTCCTCCCTGCTGTTACAGTTTGTAGGCTCTCAGGGACGTCTAGGCTTAGGAGTTCTGTTCTCTCCCACTACAGCTCGCCAGGAACTCGAACCTGAACTCTCTACTTTTTCTGAGCTCTCCTAACTTGGTGTTCCTGGGATTTACTCCGGTTCCTCCACCCTTTTCCCGGGTTCCTCCTCAACTCTCCACCCTCCAGTTAGTCCCTCCCACTATCCCTTGCCTGACATGAAGTAACTAGGACTAGGGTTTGGGGGTTGTGTTGAGTGTTTGTGCGGAGACAACTTACCAGTCCCAGCTGCCGTGCCCTACTGTGGCCACGGTCCGCAGGGGCACCACACTCCCCCTGAGCAAAGCTTAGCATGTCCTCGTGCCAGGACCCCGATATGGGTAACACACAAGCTTGTATTTTCTTTATGCAGTTAACAATAACATCAACATTATAACATAGTACAACTATTTTGTTTCTTCCCATAACTGGAGGCACGTGTCTTTAACGTTACATAACAAAACACTACTATTGCTATAAAAATAGATAAAGCAGTTCAAAGGAAAACTGTTCTCTCAGTTCAAAATTGTCCAGTGTCACTTGCATCTTTGGGAACCCAGCACCTTAAAAACCCGTTGCATTCCCTGGGCTCGGCGACAGGAACTACTTCTTCGGCTGCGCCAGTGAGTTTTTAAGCGGTGCGGTCTAAGTGCAAAGTATCGGTTCACAGTCCAATTTACACACTTTATACAGTACACTATAAAATTGGCTATAAAACCAATAGGGTGCACACCGGCGTGCACAAACTATATACAGTAGAGTCCGGATCAGTCATAGTCCTTGATCTAAACAGTTCCTTTAATCAGTAACAGGGGAAAACACACTCATACAAGGAAGCAATAGGGGAACAAAGGAAAACTCACTCATTCACAGTTTTGTTACTTGACCGGGCTTACTGCTGCTGCGGAGCCCGTCGCGATGGTACTCTGCCAGGCGGAACCGTCTCTCTCGACCCCTCCGGCTCCATTACATAAGGGCATTCATCTGGGCCCTAGCCAGGCGTCGCTCCATTTCAGCAACCTCCGAGGTCGCCAAGAAATCGGGGGTCCGCACCGCGGAGCAGCGTAAGGGCTGTCCGACGGGCTTCCAACTTCGGATTGGGGAAGTCGTTGGCACATCGGAACATTACGTGGCCCCTGCATCTCCAGTACAGTGTCCTCCCCGGACCCGCCAGCAACCAGCCTCGGCGATCTCCGGGTCTTGCCCGGGCTATCGGGGAGATCCTCCTCTTCAATTTGGTGTACTTGAACCCTCCGGGTGCTGCCACTCGCCATGGCACAGTTACAACCCCTTACTCGTCTAAGTCGTCGACTCAGCGGGGGCACCCAGTCCGGGTCCAGTTGGCGTGTCCGGCCCTGATCTTTCTCTGATGAGCTCTGGGTATTATCGTCCAGGAAGGTGAGATCTAACTCTGGTATCTGGCCCTCCCTCACAAGGCCGGAGGAATCTGCTCCGTCCGCCCCGCCTTCTGCCATTATGGGGGTTTTACTCTTCCGCAGACTGCAGCCACTTTTTCCGCTCCTCATGGCGTACTCCTTTTTGTCCTCCTCCCTTCATGGGCGTCTTATTTCTTGGTCGTTGTCAGCCATCCCGCGCACGGGTGGAGTTACAGTATCTAGAGCAGCCTTCCCACTGATGGAAGAATAGAAGAGGTTGGGCAACTTTTCGCGCCCGCTGCTGGCCTGGCCCACGATGAGGGGCTGCGACACATTACTCTGCCAGCACATGGCTTTAGTCATTTAGGGCTGCCGTTGTTTTGGGCCCAAACAAGATAGTCTTTTGGCGCACAGGACCAGGTTTTACCAGATCGGTGATCCTGTTCGTGACGCCAAGTTGTCGCGCCCTGGGGACAGGGGTTACTCAGAACTGGGCACTTTCGTCGTCTAGGGCTCTGCTGGCGTGACCCGGCTCCGTGGTCCCAGGCTCGACAATAAAAGAGGAATTGAAAAAGAAATAGGGGTTTGAGTTTGTTTAGAAAATGCACGTGATGCCACCTGTAGTTTGTGGCCAGTGTGGGCCACAGCTGCCATCCAGGCCTCTGGGGATGATGGTGGGTTGCAGGCAGCCGGAATAGTGAGCCCTCCACGGGCAGGGCTTTTGTCCCAGGGCAGGTGTTGGGACAGAGTCGGACACGTTCTGCAGCCTGCATGGCTCAACGGCTGCCAGCGGGGTTCAATATCACTTACAATCAGGCTGCGTCTGCATGCACAGCGATTCAGTCTGTGGGTCTGCAGGTGAGCTTCTGCTGCTATCGCACAAATCACAGTCTCGCACACAAAAGTTCCAGATTGACCAAGTTTTTACTTGAGCTCCACAGTTCATACAGCAAAACAGTTGCAGTACACACAGTACAACAGTTCACAAGCAGTTCTGGTCACCACCTGGCAGCTGGGACAGTTTGTCTATTGCACCCCCTTTCTCAGTGGCTGGGGCATGCAGTGTCCTACCACTTTAACAGGGCTGGCACCCTGGATCCGGCCCGGTCCCTCGGTGCCCCGTTGGCTCAGGGACATCTTAGACCCCTTCTTCTTTTCTTGGTGTTTGGCCTGGGACCCGGACTAGCCATACGGTGGCATAGGCCGCCGAGTCCGGGTTCTTCCTCCCTGGTGTTACAGTTTCTAGGCTCTCAGGATGTCTCAGCTTAGGAGTTCTGTTCCTCTCCCACTACAGCTCGCCAGTAACTCGAACCTGAACTCTCTACTTTTTCTGAGCTCTCCTAACTTGGTGTTCCCACTATCCCTTGCCTGACATGAAGTAACTAGGACTAGGGATCGGGGGTTGTGTTGGGTGTTTGTGCTGAGTGACAACTTACCAGTCCCAGTTGCCGTGCCTTAATGTGGCGCCACACATTCATTGTGCTCTGCATACCAAGTAAGGTACCCAGTGCTCTGCAGATCTTGTAATGTGCCCAGTACTCTGCTGGCCAATATACCATGCACATTCACAGCGTATTTTTCTAATACATTTTAAAAATGAGTAGCAAATGCGCCAGTGTGGGCACAGGGCCTTAATGTATGATCTCTGCCATCTGTTGTGTTCTGCCGTCTGTCTAGCTGCTCACATCTCATTGATCAGTTACTATCTGTATTCAGAGACCTGGTGATTGGCAGGTCCAGTGCTCTCAGATTATTGATGATGATGGCCAGACTGAAGTAAACCATCTCTGTTAGGCTTTGTGGCAACTAGAATATAATGGTGCAGTGCAGTTTTATTGCCATCAGAAATCTGCACCTGTAGATGCAATGGCGGTGCCAGCAGTGCGTTTTCCTTGGTGCGATATTGGGTGTTTTTTGCTTTCATAGCTGTTCCAGACTCTACCAAATGATAGATACAAGAGGGAGAGAGGCACAAAGAGGGAAGATGGTGCACAAAGAAGGGAAACAGCGTACAGGGGGGAGACAGGCACAAAGAAGAGAGACACCGCGCACAGGGGGGAGACAGAGCGCACAAGTGGGAGACAGAGCGCACAGAGGGGAGACAGGAACAAAAGGGGAGACAGAGCACACGGGGGGGGGGAGGCCAAACGCAAAGGGGGGGAGACCACACGAGGGGGAGACAGAGCGCACAGGGGGAGACATGCACAAAGAAGGGAGACAGAGCGCACAGGGGGGAGACAGCAACAGAGTGGGGAGAGACGGCGTACATGAGAGAGACAGCGTACAGGGGGAGAGACACAGCTCGGGGTGGGGGGAGATAACACACGAAAGGGGTTATATTTATGGGGAATTTATATATATACCCTAAAGGTACTGTCACACGCAGCAATGTTGCTTGCAATTTCACTGGCAATTTGCTGGTTGCAGTGAAATCATGGACACATTGTTCTATTTTGTTGCCGTGTACAAATGTAACAATGTGTCCATGATTTCACAGCAACCAGCAAATTGCCAGTGAAATTGCAAGCAATATTGCTGCGTGTGACGGTACCTCAGTAGCTATAGATATATAATACAGTTTGCAGCATTTATATTATTTATATTCAGTCAGTATGTGTAAAAAGGGGCCCATTCAGACTCATTCACCTCGGGCCCACAAAAACCTGAAGCCGGCCCTGGTATATATGATTGTGTATGTATATGATTGTGTATATGTTTATGATTGTATATGTATGTGTGTGTATATGATGGTGTATGTATGTATATGATTGATTGTGTGTGTATATAATTGTGTATGTTTTAAAATATAGCAAATTGTGGGGTATTGGTTTGTCTTTTGGTCCAAAACACGTAAGCTTGTGAGCCCCTACACAGCTCTCCACATGTCACAAGTCCTATCCACTAAATTCTTATCTAAAGTGAAAAAAGGACACAAATAGAAAATACATTTTCTTACCCAGCAGATTCAGGTCAGACGACCATTACACTCAGTGCTGTGTGCAGCTCTGCCCAGGTTATAAATGAAGGCATCATGAATGCAAGACACCAGCCCCAATCACTAACAACCTCCTTTTTCACAGAGGGAGTGACCACTGGTTGTCCTGCAAACACAATGGGATTCATATAGGGCGCTTGAATTGTTCTCCCAATATATTGGGTCCCACACGGACACTCGATTAAATAGATGATATATGTGGATTGGCATGAGACCTTGTGTTTTATGGGAAAACTTTGTTTAGTGGTTGAGGATGTGAAAGTTTTCTCTCTCATCACTGATGACTCTACAGCAAAGACACTTAGGGGTCTCGCATGCATAACATCTTCTCCCCCCTCGCTTATTTTTTGGTTTACATCCCACCTTGCCAGGGGATATTTAATTGAGTGTCCGTGTGGGACCCAATATATTGGGAGAACAATTCAAACCATGCATGCAAGGCTCAATAAGCACCGGTACAACATCAAAAACGGGTATCAGCTACATAGTCCAACAAAGCATTACACGATCTACCATCAAAAAGATGCTATTAAAATAAAACTTACAGTGATAGATCACGTGAAAGATAATGTGAATGACCGTCTGGGTACTCTCATTAAGATGGAGAGTTTCTGGATTTTTAAAATGGGAACGCTGAGCCCGGAAGGCCATAACCTGACCCTTGAGAATGTAGCGAAACATTAAGAATAATATGAGAAATAAATATCATACAGCTATAATTATAGGTAATTTTATGCATGAATTGTAAAAAATATTTTTAAAGTTAATTTTATTATTTTTGTGATATATGAACATACATATTGTGCAGCCGTATACTTGCACATTTTTTTTACTGTTATCTTTTAAAAAAATGTAAATATGCTATTTTTATCCTATCTGTCTGTTGAAAAATTAGTGCAACATAGAAACTAACTATATTTGTTGTACCGTATATATAATTTGGAGAAACCTTTGTGGGGATAGATTAATGGGAAGTATGCCCTCTATAGGTGAACAGGAGATTGTTCTTTGTTAGATAAAGGAAGGGTTAATTGAATAATTGTGAACCAGCCAGTTGGAAGCAAAGCATTGTTTAACAAAAGACCAATCATGAGTAACTGCTATCTATATAATGCCAATGTCCAGTGTACCCCCTTACACCACCTGATGAAGACTGTTCTATACAGTTGAAACGCGTAGTGGAGCTGTGAGGGGAGCTAAGAAATTAATAAAAGGTTTGCCATTAATTAAAACATCTTATATGTCCGCTTGATCCTTAGAGCGCTCCTAATCAGACTGCCATTACTATTTTCTGCATGAAAACTACTCCCTTTGTGAGGGACTGGCGGCTGGAGCAGCTCAGGAACAGCACAAACGATCTGCCTTGAGGACCTGGCGTTTTCCTGGCAACCCACAAAAAGAGCGGTGACGCAAACTCGGTTTCGCGGTCACGTGACCGGATAGGTCCTGTTCCGAGGACCAGGAGAGCGAAGAGGCAGCGCACATACCGCCGGCGGCGGAGGCTGGTAAACCAGGTTGTGCAGGACTTGCACAACCCGATAAGGTGAGTGGCCACCTACCCACGCCACTTAGACGTTTTCAATAAGGGGATCCTACACATTTGCGCCCCTTTTCCTTTTTGTTTTGCATAGAGACATCACCAGTGACATTATACACAGGAGCTCTGTATATAGTGTCAGTGTACAGGTAATACAGTGATCATCAGTGACATTATAGACAGGAGTTCTGTATATAGTGTACAGGTTATACAGTCATCACCAGTGACATTATACACAGGAGCTCTGTATATAGTGTCAGTGTACAGGTGATGCAGAGAACACCAGTGACATTATACACAGGAGCTCTGTATATAGTGTCAGTGTACAGGTAATACAGTGATCATCAGTGACATTATACACAGGAGTTCTGTATATAGTGTACAGGTTATACAGTCATCAACAGTGACATTATACACAGAAGCTCTGTATATAGTGTCAGTGTGCGTGTATAGGTAATACACAGACTGACGAAACCCACCCACCGGTTATCCCCGCCGCGCAATGATCAATGCAGACACATGGGATCTTTTTTTCAGCTTTATTGAGGTTATAAATGTAACACCACTCATGTATTTAAAACAGGGGGTTGGATTGTTTTGGCCGCAGCTCAACCGTAGGCACAAATCCGCATTATCAAACCAGAGGGGTAGAGGTCCGATGCCGCGGCCGTCCTTGGCAGGTTGACTCTCACCAGCGCCCTCATCCACCAGCCAAGGAGTAGTGAGGGCTTAAACCCGAGCTGCGACCCCCACCAAACAATCATGAAACCAGGACTGCTCTGTCATACCACCTGGAAGAGAAATTAACCAAACCACAGCATCTCTAGTGGCCAAATAGCCTTCAACCACCTCCAAGTGATCAATGTGCCTGCTGGGCAGCCCTGCTCAGTAAACCATGGTCAGAGTTCTCCTACCCGGACCGACACCATCTGGAAAGAAACAACAATTAGCATCTCTTTGGTTTTTGATATGGTATTTGTCCAACATGGCAGGTTAACATTTTCCCTTCCCCATGTCAACGATTCCTCTTTCTGTGTGTCTGTAAAGCTGCGTCAAATGGGTGCCTAAAGTATTCAATGACTCCAGGAGAGGAAACCGGTCTAATGGCTAGTATCGAACGCAAAACATTGTAAATTGTAACCGACCCCATGACCTACGATTGGAAAACCGGGTGACTTGGGGCTATAGCCAATTGGTCCGCTGCTGCAAGACTTCCTGCTGCTGGTAGGCATAGCCATTTCAGGTCGCAGTTAGCCCCATCAGTTTTTATAGAGAGGGGCTCCGTAAGGGAAAGCCTTTTATTTGTGGAGCGATAATGTACATTATATTGATCAAAACCCCCCAGACCTCCTGCTGACTCGTATTACGAGGCTAAAATAATATCGTACGATTTATTTATTTATTGATAATGTAATCCTGCCTTTCCACCTCAGCCAAAACTGGTGACCAGGGGCGGACTGGCCCAGGTGGCAGGGGGGCAAGTGCCCCCTGGGCTGGTGGTGCAGTCCACATCTAGGGCCGCCCCTCTACAGAAATGGGCCGGCCGCGGGCGTCGCTTTGCGGCCGGCGTGGCGATACCCCAGCATATGGCGTTGGAGCTGGTAAGCGAGCCGCGGTAGCACCTCCATCCCAACGTCCTCAAAAATTTCTGATAGCACCCCCCACCCCCCACTTCTCAACTAAGGGCTGTCAGTGCGAAACTGTCACCCGGGTCCAGAGGCCCCAGCCAGCCTTGACCACCCTGCGTGACCAGGATATCCAGGTCTTGCCTAACATGTCATACATCAGCATGGCCTATCGCGACTGATAATATTGCTGTTAAAGGTAGGGAAAGTGCTGCTACGTGAAATGTTGAGTGATATGGAACTAGACGTGTTTGACCCAATAGCAGATTGGCCTCTAAGCCGTGTGCGATCGTTGCCTGTGAGCTTGCACATGGTTGCCCCGACTCTGGCAAGGGGACCGTGTTGCCTTTTATTGTATGAACGGATATATAACCCAAGCATTATGGGAGTGGTATTGGGTATGCTTGCCAGTTGTGTTGGGAAGTGATGTTTGTCTCCTCCTTGTTGTGCTACTACCATTGAAGTTATCAATTAAGTCTGTTGTTGACCCATTATATATATATACGGTATATCTTTTTTTTGTTTTTTGTATCAAATTAAAACCTTGTGTAGTTGACCAGTACGTATGATGAGCAGGGAGCTGTGCAACGATAATTGGACCTTGTGCGGGTGGCGTGTAACAGGCTGGGCGAGTCATGTACCACGGCGTGCCAGCATGGGCATGTGAGGGAGGTAAAACTAACGATCCATGCCCAATGTGCCCCTTCTGCCGAGCCTGAAATTAGTTATCAGCGTAAGAGACCAGAAAATAAGGGAGAAATGTGAGGGTACGTCTTTTGAAGGAGCCTATTCGCTGTCCCCTGATGTTTGTGCAGAAAGGAGCTGAATACCTATCTTGTATGACCGGACAAGGCGGGTCTCGCTATCATACGTACCAAGAAGGCGGGACTCCGAATCATACGTACCAAGCCAAGGCAGGCCTCCCCCTCAACCGGCTTGGTGGACAGTGCCCATGTAACTGTGCCGACCTGTAACTGTGGCATTCCATGGAATTAGCTACTTGTAGTTAAATGATGTTGTGAATGAAATCTGCCGAGAATGAAATCTACTGACTGACGTTTACTTGCGATAGACACAATGTTAATTATTTTATGCCCTGTGCGAGTTGTGTTGTACGCACTTAGCTGACATTGCAATGTGTGACACATGTTGAATGGCTGAAGCAATGTATAAATGTATATATCTATGTGTGTGTATGGCTGAATTGTGCATCTGTTTCTGCGATCTCATAGTCGTGTGTGATAACCGCTATAGAAAGCGCTTGCATGTTATTACTTGCACTTGGGTCATGTCTATGTGCCTGCTATCCTGACAGGAGAGGTGTTCCTTGGGATATGTAAAGTCTCCTCCCCTGTAATGGTACCTTTACACGCATGGGTGAATCTAGCCTCTTTGCTGCCTGAGGCGAACTGTAAAACGGCGACCACCCCCACCCCCATAGATAGTACATTTTTTAAGTCGGTAGAAAGCTGGTTCACACAGATGTATATCTATCCTATAAAATGAGGACAATAGTGGACATTTTAATTTAAATAAATAGAAAAAAAGATGTCCAAACACAAGGATGTCAGCGCCATTACACGCACATACAAGAACCACACAGAAGAATCCAGAACAAGGATCATTAATGGCAATGGCAGCTTGGCATAAGCTACAGACACACAATGATGGTTGCAGAGCGGTGGTCCTGTAGGCAGACACAGTCCTGACTTCCTTACAGCACAGGAGGCTGCACTGATTGCCAACCTATTATCTGACTAGTCAGACCAGTCCACCATGCAGCACCATCCACACCACATGCAACGACCTGCAGTCTGAACATCAACAAGCCGCCACTGCCCTAAGCTGGTAAAATGGCGCTTCTCCTCCAACAGACCACACCTCATTCTCCCAAAACACTTAACCAATCACAAGCACCGCACACAGGGCAGTCCGGAGCTAATAGGTGGCCTCCAATTGGGTTGAGTAAGGGATGTGGGGGAGGTAAGGGGGACGAGTGCCCCTGTCCAACCACCGCTCGGGAGAAACATGGCTGGATCCTTGTATGTACCGAGGGCGGCACTGGACCTGATGTTCAAGTCATGGCCAATCAGTCTTGCAGCAGAGGGACAATGCATCCTGCATCAGGGCTGGACATCGAAATCATGGGGCCCCATAGCAGAAGTTCTAATTGGGAGACACCAAGACCCCACATACCGTATTTCGACCTCTAAATTTCTACATTCCAAAAAATGGTAACACCACAACCTAAAACAGAAGTCTTTAACTCCCAAGATGCATATTAAGCTAGCTATATAGTGGTATAAGGGACGTTGCTCCTGTAAAGTACATACTACAGTAGAACAGTACAATTTCATGATAAAATTATTTTAAATCAGGAGATTTCAGTGCACCCCTAGTACACGTCTATGGGGTTTGGTGAAAAATGAAGTAAAAGCCGATATAAATGTATTCTCCACTCCCCTCCTCTTAGCTGTAAAGAGCCCATATAAATGTATTCTCCACTCCCCTCCTCTTTAGGCTGTAAAGAGCCCCATATAAAATGTATTCTCCACTCCCCTCCTCTTTAGGCTGTAAAGAGCCCATATAAAATGTATTCTCACTCCCCTCCTCTTTAGGCTATGCTACAGATGTAAGGTTTTGCTGCATTTTTACCTTGGTTTTGTGCTGATCTAAACCTGCATTTTTTATTGTGATTCAGGAAAAGACTGTGAGCACACATTGGTTTTATTCATTTACAGAAAGAGAAACCTGCTGAATTTCAAAAACAATGAGCGTGAATTCTTTTCTGCGTTTTTGCAGTGTTCTATGGGCAAAAACGCAGAAATGCAGTGTGTGAACATAGCCTTAGGGTATGTGCTCACAATCTGGAGGTACTGCGTGTTGGTCGCAGCTTCTCCGGACCTGAGGGAAGCCGTGGGTTGCTGCAGGGATAGCACAATCCCTCTGTACTCACCATCTGCGGTGGGTGCCGGGCGGCTTCTCCCTGCGTGCACCCAATGGTTATCTCTTCCGACTCTGCAGCATGTTCATTTCATGCTGCGGAGATGTGGAAGTCCCAAAACTTCCACCGCAGCTGAAAACACGCTGCGAAGGGGAGAAGCATAGTGGGCATGGGATTTCTAGAAACCCCATCCACTGTGCTTGTACTGTACATTGCAGGGTTTTGGACGCAGTGGCAAGACGCTGCATCCAAAACGCTGCGTTCACCGATCATGAGCATGCAGCCTTAGAATGGGAGTAATGGTGATCTATCTCTTGGCCAACACAAGCATGCTCCAAAGCCCTCTCATTTGTATTTTAATTAAAAGTCATTTTCTTTGGCTCTGCACCACTATAATGTACTGTGCTACTATGGTCTTTATAGGAACCAAGTCCCCGTTATAACTAGTTTGCATTTTGGGAGTGATCGACTCCCTATAAACATAGAAACTACATCATCACCACAACAAGAAAAGTAAATATGTAAGACTTGAAGTTTGTCCCGTTTGGGACATTTATGGCAAATTCAAAGGATATGTCATATTGCGCCTGTCCTATAAATGCAGATCCCACTGATGAAGGGAAAAAATAAAATACAGATCCGGCTAGAGGCGTAACTACAAGTGCAGGGGTTCAATCACACCCGGGCCCTGGAGCCTGGGGGTCCAAAAGTACTTTTAGCTCATGCGAAAAGACCAATGTTATTAAAGACATGCAATTATTTGGGACCCCGTTCTAATTTTTTCATTGGGTTCCATGAGCTTCAGGTTACGTCACTATATCCAGTGATAACTCCCAGAAAAAAAGGTGGCTGCTCATGTGCGGCTCTCTCCATTTACTTCTGGGCAGTGCCGACAGTGTATTTTTTTTATACTGAATTGGCAGGAGAAAAAAAAAAATCACAGCATGCTGAGTAGCAGTGTATATTGGACGGCATGCAAACATTCATGTCAGTGAGTGCATGCAGAACATTGGATTGCACTCGGATGACATCTGAGTGCAGTCTGATTTCCGCAAAGTGATAAGATGGAGAAGAGAGAGAATTTTTTTCTCCATCGTCTCCTCAAGGTGGCTTCACACCAGGCGACGTCGCTAGCGACATCGCCGAAAAAGTGACGTCACAGCGACGTCGCTAACGACGTCGCGCTGTGTGACAGCGCGACGCGACCGCGAATTATCGCTGGTCGCAGGTTGTCAGGTTTACGGGAAGAACCGTAAACCTGTCAACCTGCGACCAGTGATTAGGCTGGATCGCGCCGTGTGACATCGCCAGAGCGATGTCGCACGGCGTCCGGCCTATACCGCAGCGTTGCTGCGGATCGCTCGCTGGGCTGAGCCCAGCCCAGTGAGCGATGTCACCGCCCGCATCGCTGCGGCATCGCCGGCCGCAGCGATTCTGTGTGACAGGTGACCAGCGACGTCGGAAGCGAGCGGGCACCCGCTCATCGCTTCCGACGTCGCTGGTCACATCGCCTAGTGTGACGGGACCTTCAGTGTGCTCTAATTCTCTTGTGAGATTATTATCATGTTAAGCAGACACTCTGATCAGTCATTAATTTAATCAATCCCATTATCCAACAGAGGAACTGCACAAAAGAATCCACCACAGTCATTAAGTCATTTTATACCTCCGTTCATGAGGTACTGTATTTTACACATATATATATATATATATATATATATATATATATATATATATACATATCTACAGTTAGGGCCAGAAATATTTGGACAGTGACACAAGTTTTGTTATTTTAGCTGTTTACAAAAACATGTTCAGAAATACAATTATATATATAATATGGGCTGAAAGTGCACACTCCCAGCTGCAATATGAGAGTTTTCACATCCAAATCGGAGAAAGGGTTTAGGAATCATAGCTCTGTAATGCATAGCCTCCTCTTTTTCAAGAGACCAAAAGTAATTGGACAATGGACTCTAAGGGCTGCAATTAACTCTGAAGGCGTTTCTCTCGTTAACCTGTAATCAATGAAGTAGTTAAAAGGTCAGGGGTGGATTCCAGGTGTGTGGTTTTGCATTTGGAAGCTGTTGCTGTGACCAGACAACATGCGGTCAAAGGAACTCTCAATTGAGGTGAAGCAGAACATCCTGAGGCTGAAAAAAAAAGAAAAAATCCATCAGAGAGATAGCAGACATGCTTGGAGTAGCAAAATCAACAGTTGGGTACATTCTGAGAAAAAAGGAATTGACTGGTGAGCTTGGGAACTCTAAAAGGCCTGGGCGTCCACAGAAAACAACAGTGGTGGATGATCGCCGCATACTTTATTTGGTGAAGAAGAACCCGTTCACAACATCAACTGAAGTCCAGAACACTCTCAGTGAAGTAGGTGTATCTGTCTCTAAGTCAACAGTAAAGAAAAGACTCAATGACAGTAAATACAAAGGGTTCACATCTAGATGCAAACCATTCATCAATTCCAAAAATAGACAGGCCAGAGTTAAATTTGCTGAAAAACACCTCAAGAAGCCAGCTCAGTTCTGGAAAAGTATTCTATGGACAGATGAGACAAAGATCAACCTGTACCAGAATGATGGGAAGAAAAAAGTTTGGAGAAGAAAGGGAACGGCACATGATCCAAGGCACACCACATCCTCTGTAAAACATGGTGGAGGCAACGTGATGGCATGGGCATGCATGGCTTTCAATGGCACTGGGTCACTTGTGTTTATTGATGACATAACAGCAGACAAGAGTAGCCGGATGAATTCTGAAGTGTACCGGGATATACTTTCAGCCCAGATTCAGCCAAATGCTGCAAAGTTGATTGGACGGCGCTTCATAGTACAGATGGACAATGACCCCAAGCATACAGCCAAAGCTACCCAGGAGTTCATGAGTGCAAAAAAGTGGAACCTTCTGCAATGGCCAAGTCAATCACCAGATCTTAACCCAATTGAGCATGCATTTCACTTGCTCAAATCCAGACTTAAGACGGAAAGACCCACAAACAAGCAAGACCTGAAGGCTGCGGCTGTAAAGGCCTGGCAAAGCATTAAGAAGGAGGAAACCCAGCGTTTGGTGATGTCCATGGGTTCCAGACTTAAGGCAGTGATTGCCTCCAAAGGATTCGCAACAAAATATTGAAAATAAAAATATTTTGTTTGGGTTATGTTTATTTGTCCAATTACTTATGACCTCCTAAAATGTGGAGTGTTTGTAAAGGAATGTGTACAATTCCTACATTTTCTATCAGATATTTTTGTTCAACCCTTCAAATTAAACGTTACAATCTGCACTTGAATTCTGTTGTAGAGGTTTCATTTCAAATCCAATGTGGAGGCATGCAGAGCCCAACTCGCCAAAATTGTGTCACTGTCCAAATATTTCTGGCCCTAACTGTATATACCAGAATATGCCCATATATACTAGGAAGAGGGGTCATATATATCAGAATTGGCCCATGATGGGGTCACGTACAAGGATGAGGGCCATATATACTGATTGTAAGACGGACACTGGCATTATAAAGCGGACCCTGTTTCATATTAAAAAATGTTTTTTTCTCTTTTCCTTCACCAAATTTGGGTGCGTCTTATAATCCAGTGCGTCTTATAAAGCGAAAAATACGGTATTTCTTTTTTCATTCCACTTTACATTCATTCTTGTGAAGCATCTGAAGGGTTAATAATATTCTTGCATGTGGTTATCAGCAAGAGGTTAGGCTGATGACATCATCAAATGGAACTCTGTGATGTCATAATGGTGACCAGTCAGATTCAGTCTCTGCTCACTGCTCAGTCATTCTTGGTTTGAATTTCAAACAGAGAGGACGCACCTAGAGAGCTCTCCCTGTATTTGACGATTATTTGTGGATTATCCTGAAAATTTGTGTGAGATCTTCTAGAATAATCTACAGAAGGTAAATCTATTGTTATTGATCGAACGAGAAGCTTTGATTAATTATTTTTCATGTAGTGTAATGTACAGGAATCTGCCATTGCCCCAGAGATGAGTAACTCATCCTGTACACAGATCACTCACACTTCATGGTGATTTGTTACCACTTTGCTACTATCAGTTTTCTTACTATTGATGTCTTTTTTTATTTATTTATAATTATTGTATATATTTTTAATTAATTTTTATTTATTTTAAATATTTTTTATTTTTTTATCTATTTTATATATGTTTATGTTTTTGTACATATACTGTATATTTTTATTTGTTTTATTTTATATATTTTTTATTTATATTTTAATGCCTTTAAGTCTCTGTTGTGGCAGTTTACAAAATGTTTTGAACCTTTTTGAGGGTCTATGGTAGGTCTATGGGTCCAGTCTTATTGTGGGTCATGGGTCTATGGGTCCAGTCTTATTGTGGGTCATGGGTCTATGGGTCCAGTCTTATTGTTGGTTATGGGTCTATGGGTCCAGTCTTATTGTGGGTCATGGGTCTATGGGTCCAGTCTTATTGTGGGTCATGGGTCTATGGGTCCAGTCTTATTGTGGGTTATGGGTCTATGTGTCCAGTCTTATTGTGGGTCATGGGTCTATGGGTCCAGTCTTATTGAGAGCTATAGATCTATGAGTCCAGTCTTATTGAGGGTCATAGCTCTATGGGTCCAGTCTTATTTTGGGTCATAGCTCTATGGGTCCAGTCTTATTGTGGGTCATAGTGCTATGGGTCCAGTCTTATTGTGGGTCATAGCTCTATGGGTCCAGTCTTATTGTGGGTCATAGCTCTATGGGTCCAGTCTTATTGAGGGTCATAGGTCTATGGGTCCAATCTTATTGAGGGTCATAGGTCTATGGGTCCAGTCTTATTGAGGGTCATAGCTCTATGGGTCCAGTCTTATTGTGGGTCATAGCTCTATGGGTCCAGTCTTATTGTGGATCATAGTGCTATGGGTCCAGTCTTATTGTGGGTCATAGCTCTATGGGTCCAGTCTTATTGTGGGTCATAGCTCTATGGGTCCAGTCTTATTGAGGGTCATAGGTCTATGGGTCCAATCTTATTGAGGGTCATAGGTCTATGGGTCCAGTCTTATTGAGGGTCATAGCTCTATGGGTCCAGTCTTATTGTGGGTCATAGCTCTATGGGTCCAGTCTTATTGTGGGTCATAGCTCTATGGGTCCAGTCTTATTGAGGGTCATAACTCTATGGGCCCAGTCTTATTGAGGGTCATAGCTCTATGGATCCAGTCTTATTGAGGGTCATAGCTCTATGGGTCCAGTCTTATTGAGTATCCTCTCCACAGTTCTGCACCTCTCTACATCTCCTCCTCATCTGTCTACACCCTCCATGCACTATATAGCACTTTACCTGTACTGGTCAGATCCTGAATGGTGACAGGTTCATGCAGGGTTATGTGATCACACATCTCTATATATATTTGCTCAGTGTCTCTTCCACTTCCGTCTGGATGTCGCCTATGTCACTTCAGCCAGCGCCATATTACCACACCCAAGTGATGGGTATGGAAATATAGAATATGCATGATGGGGTCACGTACCAGGATGAGGGCCATATATACTGATTGTAAGACGGACACTGGCATTATAAGACGGACCCTGTTTCATATTAAAACATTTTTTTTTCTCTTTTCCTTCACCAAATTTGGGTGCGTCTTATAATCCAGTGCGTCTTATAAAGCGAAAAATACGGTATTTCTTTTTTCATTCCACTTTACATTCATTCTTGTGAAGCATCTGAAGGGTTAATAATCTTCTTGCATGTGGTTATCAGTGAGAGATTAGGCTGATGACATCATAAAATGGAACTCGGTGATGTCATAATGGTGACCAGTCAGATTCAGTCTCTGCTCACTGCTCAGTCATTCTTGGTTTGAATTTCAAACAGAGAGGACGCACCTAGAGAGCTCTCCCTGTATTTGACGATTATTTGTGGATTATCCTGAAAATTTGTGTGAGATCTTCTAGAATAATCTACAGAAGGTAAATCTATTGTTATTGATCGAACGAGAAGCTTTGATTCATTATTTTTCATGTAGTGTAATGTACAGGAATCTGCCATTGCCCCAGAGATGAGTAACTCATCCTGTACACACATCACTCACACTTCATGGTGATTTGTTACCACTTTGCTACTATCAGTTTTCTTACTATTGATGTCTTTTTTATTTATTTATAATTATTGTATATATTTTTAATTAATTTTTATTTATTTTAAATAATTTTTTATTTTTTTTATCTATTTTATATATGTGTAAGTTTTCGTACATATACTGTATATTTTTATTTATATTTTATTTTATATATTTTTTATTTATATTTTAATGCCTTTAAGTCTCTGTTGTGGCAGTTTACAAAATGTTTTGAACCTTTTTGAGGGTCATGGGTCTATAGGTCCAGTCTTATTGTGGGTCATAGGTCTATGGGTCCAGTCTTATTGAGTATCCTCTCCAGAGTTCTGCACCTCTCTACATCTCCTCATCTGTCTACACCCCCATGCACTATATAGCACTTTACCTGTACTGGTCAGATCCTGAATGGTGACAGGTTCATGCAGCGTTATGTGATCACACATCTCTATATATAATTGTTCAGTGTCCCCTCCACTTCCGTCTGGATGTCGTCTATGTCACTTCAGCCAGCGCCATATTACCACACCCAAGTGATCGGTATGGAAATATAGTCCCCCGCCCGGTGAGCCCCCGCCCGATCACCCCCGCCCGATACCCGCAGTCCCCCCACTAACCCGGTCCTGCAACCCCTGCCTCCAATCTACCCACTTCTGACAAGCTGGACCGACTTACAGGACCTGCTGTGATGTTATTATCATGGGCAGAGCCAGGTCACATGATCATGACTTCACCACAGGATCTTGAGCAGAACGGAGCCAGGTGCTGCAGGGGCAACTCACTCTCACCCCACACCATGTTCACATCACACTCGCCCTACACTCACTCACCCTGCACTCACTCACACTGCCCTCACTCCCTCATCCTGCACTCACCCTGCACACACTCACCCTACACTCATCCTGCACACACTCAGCCTGCATGCACTCACCCTGCACCCGCTCTGCCCCTGCACTTACTCTGCCCCTACACTTACTCTGCCCCTGCACTCACTCTGCCCCTGCACTCACTCTGCCCCTGCACTCACTCTGCCCTGCACTCACTCTGCCCTTGCACTCATTCTTCCCCTGCACCCACTCTGCCCGCATTATGGTCATCCTGTACTCAGTACTCACCACGGTCATCCCACTCTATGTTTATCCCACACTATCGTCATTCCACACTACGGTCATCCCACACTACGGTCATCCCACACTACGGTTATCCCGCACTACAGTCATCCCGCACTACGGTCATCCCGCACTACGGTCATCGCACTCTACGGTCATCCCGCACTACGGTCATCCCCGCACTCACATAGCCCGCACTACGGTCATCCTGTACTCAGTACTCACCACGATCACTCTGCACTACAGTCATCCCATGCTCACTCAGCCTAAACTCACTCTGCCTGCACTCAGCCTGCCCTCACTCTGCCCCTGTCCTCACTCAGCCTGAACTCACCCTGCACTCAGACCGCACCATGGTCACCCCACACTACAGTAATCCCGCACTCATCCTGCCTTCACTCAGCCTGCCCTCAATCAGCCAGCCCTCAATCAGCCTGCGCCATAGTCACCCTGGTTCTCCATATAGTATAATGCACCCCATATCCCTCTGTATAGTATAATGCACCCCATAGTCCTCATTATATAGTATAATGCACGCCATATCCCTCCATATAGTATAATGCACCCCATATCCCTCCATATAGTATAATGCACCCCATAGACCTCCATATAGTATAATGCACTCCATAATTCTCCATATAGTATAATACACCCCATAGTTCTCCGTATAGTATAATGCACCTCATATCCCTCTAATGCACCCCATAGTCCTCTATATATTATAATGCACCCCAATAGTTCTCCACATAGTACAATGAACCCCATAGTCCTCTATATATTATAATGCACCCCTATAGTTCTCCATACAGTACAATGCACCCCCATAGTTCTCCATATAGTATAATGCACCCATAGTTCTCCATATAGTATAATGCACCCCCATGGACCTCCTCATATTAAAAATGCAACATCTTTAATCCTCTATATAGTATAAGGACCCCATAGTCCTCCATATAGTATAATGCACCCCTATAATCCTGCATATAGTTATAATGCACCCCATAGTCCTCCATATAGTATAATGCACCGCCATAGTCCTCCACATAGTATAATGCACCCCCCATAGTCCTCCATATATTATCATGCACTCCCATCTCCTCTTGTGCTGTGTCTCTCTCCATTGTGCTGTCTCTCTCCCCTTGTGCTGTCCCTCACCCTGTGTGCTCTCTTCCCCTTGTACGGTCTGTCCTCCTTGTGCTGTCTCTCTTCCCCCTGTGCACTCTCTCTTCCCCCTGTGCACTCTCTCTTCCCGCTCTGCACTCTCTCTTCCCCTATGTGCTGTCTCTCTCCTCTATGTACTGTCTCTCTCCCCACTGTGCACTCTCTCTCCCCCTGTGCACTCTCCCCTATGTGCTGTCTCTCTCTCCCTTTGCACTTTCTCCCCCCTGTCAGTCACATGGGGTCCTCTCATCACATACAGGCCCCTGACAGTTGCATATGGGTCCCTTTCACTTACATATGCGCCCCTCATGTAACAATTAGGCATCCACACTATACATTCAGGCCCCTCTCTGTAACATTTGGCCCTATATGAGGGGCACATTTGTGGCTGACAAGCCCTGCACCTCACATAGAGGTCCCTCTCAGTCACATGGGCCCCACTTCTCACATAGAGGTTCCTGTCAGTCACATATGGGTCCCTGTCACTTCCATACGCTTAACAATTAGGCACCCACACTAGCCATTCAGACTTCTGTCAGTCATATATTGGGGCCGCTCCTCACATATGGGCCCCATACCTCATTAGGGCCTCTGTCAGCCACACATCTCACATATAAGCTAGGTTATATGTCATGTGTTCTTACTGCTGTGTTTCTGTTTTAGTGCCTTTGGTTGAATTCTTTCTGACCGGTCACAGCTGGCGGTGGATCATCAGTCTGGAGGTGAATGGTGGTGTTGATGGCAGACATGCTCACCGGCATCCGGCGATTGGCAAATTGCTTCAACTGTGATGATGATGATTCACAAAACACCAGAATTGGTTTAATGGTTGGAATTAAAATAAAAGCTGTGACCGGACCGCGTCTAACAAAGAACTTCATGTGTGGCGTGTGTTATTGGGTTACGATGGGTGTTGGTTGGTCTCTGCAGTCAGACATACAGGGTTTGGACTAAATAATGGAAACACCTAACGTTTTGGCATCATAATCTTCAAATTGTTGGTGCTGGTATGGCAGGCGCTAGTGTAATAGAAAGTGCCCGAATGCTTGGCATGGTGTCAAGAGGTCCTGTCTCCAAAGTAATGAGAAGGGAAAACGTCCACAGCAAAGCACAGGTCCGGCCGGAAGTTGAAGTTGACTAGAGAGACCATCGGACTCTAAAGCAAATTGTGGGAGAGGATCGCAAGACCACGGCTCCGAAAATCACTGCTGAGCTCAATGACACCTACAGAACCCAGTGTCCATCAAAATCACTGCTGAGCTCAATGATCATCTACACAACCCAGTGTCCACCAAAATCACTGCTGAGCTCAATGATCACCTACACAACCAGTGTCCACCAAAATCACTGCTGAGCTCAATGACACCTACACAACCCAGTGTCCACCAAAATCACTGCTGAGCTCAATGACACCTACACAACCCAGTGTCCACCAAAATCACTGCTGAGCTCAATGAGCACCTACACAACCCAGTGTCCACCAAAATCACTGCTGAGCTCAATGACACCTACACAACCCAGTGTCCACCAAAATCACTGCTGAGCTCAATGATCACCTACAGAACCCAGTGTCCACCAAAATCACTGCTGAGCTCAATGATCACCTACACAACCCACTGTCCACCAAAATCACTGCTAAGCTCCATGACACCTACACAACCCAGTGTCCACCAAAATCACTGCTGAGCTCAATGATCACCTACACAACCCACTGTCCACCAAAATCACTGCTGAGCTCAATGACACCTACACAACCCAGTGTCCACCAAAATCACTGCTGAGCTCAATGACACCTACACAACCCAGTGTCCACCAAAATCACTGCTGAGCTCAATGATCACCTACACAACCCACTGTCCACCAAAATCACTGCTGAGCTCCATGACACCTACACAACCCAGTGTCCACCAAAATCACTGCTGAGCTCAATGATCACCTACACAACCCAGTGTCCACGAAAACTGTTCATCGGGAGCTGCACAAATCTGGATTCCACGGACAAATGTTTCCAAGCGTTTAGAGTGGTGTAGAAACCTCCAGAATTGGTCCCTCGAGCAGTGGAAACGTGATTTCTCAGACCAGTCATCGTTTACCCCATTTTCCGACCTCCGGCTGAGTGCATGTTTGGAGACAGCTGAAAGAAGCGTTCCATCCAGACTGCCTTCTCCCAAGGGTATAACATGGCGGAGGTTGTGTGATGATCTGGGGTGCTAATTCATGGAGATCCTCCGAGCCAATGATATCACCTTGTATGAATCCATACCTCGGAGAATTGAGGCTGTAATCACCGCAAAAGGTGGACCTACACCATATTAAACCTTTTGTTGATTTTTCCAGGTGTTTCCATTATTTTGTCCAACCCCTGTAGGCCCCTATTACTCACATATGGGCCCTACTACCCACATATAGGCCCCTGTCAGTCACGTATATGTCCCTGTTGGTCACATTGGGGCAACTCCTCACATATGGGTTCCACATCTCATTAGGGCCTCTGTCAGCCACACATCTCACATATAAGCTCCTGTCAGTCATATGGGACCTGCTCCTCATATACAGGCCCCTGTCATTCACATGGGGCCCGCTTCTCACATATGGGACCCCCTGTCACTCACATGTAGACCCCCAGTCGCCCGTCGCTCACATATGGGTCTCTGTCACTTATGGGCTTTACTCCTAACAATTAGGCATCCACAGTACACATTCTGGTCCCTGCCAGCAACATTTGGCCCTATATGAGAGGTGCAGGGCCTGTCAGCCACATATGGGCCCCACACCTCACATATAGGTCCCTGTCAGTCACATATGGGGCTGCCTCTCACACATAGGCCTGTTACATTTGGGCCTCGCACTCCTCATATACACTCCCTGACAGAAGTTATGTCGCTTATCCCTGTTATGTAAATAAAAGCTTAAACTGTCGTTATCCATTGGTTGTATAAATTACTCTTTGAAAGCTGAAACCCTCCGAAATGTGGTTTAGGTTAAGAAAATAAATTGGCATCAATGCTGAAATATTGATCATTTAATGAACACAGAATGGTCAGATTTTGGCAAGACAAAAGTTTTGTCGTCCACAGAAAGTAATGTGATATTCAAACAAATAATCAACTTAAAATACAAATCTATGTTGCACAACATTGGTGAATGAAGTTGTGGTGCTATTAGAGTCATATTTAATATTTTGTGTGACTTCCATGAGCTTGAAGGACTTCATCCATGCGGTTCAACAATGATTCATACAATTTATTACTTAAGTCATCAGGAATAGTAAAGAATGCAGTCTTACATGCCTCCCAGAGTTCATCGAGATTCTTTGGTTTTGTCTTCCAAGCTTCCTCTTTCATCCTACCCCAAACATGCTCAATGATGTTCATGTCTGGTGACTGGGCTGGCCAGTCCTTGAGCACCTTGATCTTTTTTGCCTGGATGGACTTTGTTGTAGAGATGGATGAATGAGATGGAGCACCATCCTGCTGCAGAATTTGAGGAATCCACCATCTGCCACTTTTCCAGCGTCCATCTGTTTAAGCAGCTGTGGGACTTTGCAATGCACACAGCTTTTAGTTGCCATTTGTTTAGTGCTGGCTTCTGGGCATGATTCGACCATGGAGGCCATTTGAGACAGAATCCTACAAAGTGTTTAGTGACACGGACTTGAGGTGACCAGGCCTGTTGGAGCTCTACTGCAGTGGAAGAGGGCTTGCTTTGCATTATCTAACCAACAAACGTTCCTCCTGAACAGTGTCCTGGGGTCTGCTGGACCTGAGCTTGTCAAACACATCTTCAGTCTCTTCAAAACTTTTTTAATTCTTTGTACTTGTAGCTGAGACACATTAAAGGTGCCAGTCCTGCGTTACCATCTGTCTATGCATCCCTGTCTGGTCAGCCTTTGAACCAAGCGCATGTGCGTTGAGACGTGATTCTATGGCATGTATGACGAGAGCCAGTGCGCAAGTGCAAGTCGCTCGGTTCTTAACACACTGCCAGGAGGTTTAAATACGGTGGGGCACCGCGAGAACTGGGTGCTTGACAACAACTGTACTGTATAACTGGTTCATAACATGTCAAATCAGTTGTGCTTTTCTAACCTACCCCACATTTGCTTTCAGAGATAAGGTATGTGCACAACGGGTTATGGCAGATCAGGCGTCGCTGCGACCGACATGGAAGCTCCGAGCTCCACCGTCCAGTCGGTCATCCGAATACGTCGGGTTGCCTCGCCTAAAGACCCCTACGCCGTTTCGCTTTACACGCTTTTTCAAGGAGATATATGCACACTGGAACAGCCTTTATATTAATGGCAGACTCCACCTCAGGGAGTGCCTCCCACATGCATAATGCGCTCTGTCTCCATGATCCAGCATCCAAAACCGCCCCCCAGAAACGCGTCATATCCGTACCGGGTTACCAGGCGACCAGAACAGCAGCGATAGGAGACGCCCCAGGGGGTGGAGGAGGCATGGACTGAACACAGAGCGCACAGCAGCAGGATCAGGGTACATAACTCTCGGGCTGTGCATATTCACAGGTAAGGGACAAAACTAATGGTCTCATTGAGCCCCTTTGGGGTTAATGTGTCCAACACAGAAATGCATCTGGATTCTTTCTGGGCCAGAATCTTTTTTAAATCACCCTTCCCCCTAATGCCTCCCACCACTAAGTCAATTCCAATGACTTTTAATGTTCTTGGGTCACTATTATGGCAAAAGAAAAAAGTGTCTTGGTAACGTCCTAAGGGTGCTAGGATCCTCACACTTCTTAGATCCCTCAATATCGCGTATGTGTTCCTCAAACTCCCTGGACGTAAGCCCTATATACACTTTATTGCACCCACATGTGGCATGATATACCACGTGTACTGGCGCTATATAATGATTGATGGTATCAATTTTTGTACCATCGCCTGAACAGAAATCCCTAGAACAAATGATGCTTATCCTGCAGGCAATACAATGTCCGCAGGGGTAGCATCCTACAGTTTTTTTGGAATATCCAAAAATACCAGGATTGTTGGGGGCATAGTGGCTCCTTACTAGGAGATCTTTAAGATTCTTTGATCTCCGGCGGTCATGCGAGGATAATCAGATAGAGACTCCCTGAGGGCAGGTTCCTTTAGGAGGGTGGGCCAGAATCTTTGTAAAATTTCCGCATATTGCCCCATTCATTATTGTAGGAAGATATAAACCGTAATGGACCATCCTTTTCATCTGTCTTTCTTCATCACGTTTTGTCTTGTGGGCCCGACTATATCCTGCTTTAATAGATCTACTACTATATCCCCTTGGCCTAAACCTCTCACTTAGGTCATCAGCTTGACGCGAAAGTTAGTTCAGTAGGCAGAGCTCCTCAATCGGGGTACTGCCAACAGGGTTGCCTAATTGTTTTGATGGTGGCCGAGGAAGTGTGTTACAAAGTATTAGCTGACGTTTCTTACGGAAAACGTCGCTCTACATCGTTTGAGATAGTAATCGATGAAACAAGTCCATCCATCCCGAGACGATCGGACGCCCGGGGGATTCTGGGGATCTTTGTGGACTTGTGTAGTGAATACAGTGTGGTGTTTGGGTGGGACACGTCAGGCCCTCCAAAACGTTTTTGTGATGACCCATCCTGAAATCCCACTAGAATCCTCTGCAGCCGATCAGAAGTCAGCAGGGACTTCTGTCTCATGTTAGATACCGTGTTTCCCGAATATAAGACAGTGTCTTATTGATTTACCCCCAAAATCCACCTGTCTTATATCGGGGTATGACTTATTTAAAAAAAAAATGACAATTAACGCACCTGCCGCAAGTGTCATACAGTACGTACATTGTATGGGGACCTGCGCAAGCAAGTCGGCTGTGCGGGGAATTGCGGTTTTAATGGCAAGTCGGCAAGAAACATGCTTACTTTTTAGGTAATGGCGGCCTGGCTATGGATTCCTCCGCGGTGCAGGGTGTTGTCTAGATGCTCTTCATGGAGAGTTCTGGCCATCAGCACTCGAGCTGCTGAGCCAATCAGCGCTCGATATGCTGGAGCCTAGCCAATCAAAACTCCTGCTGGCAGCGGTGACGTCAGGCCGGGGCGACAGGCGCACAGATTAACCTATGCCTGGGTACTGCGGCACTTGAGGGCAGAGGGAGCCACGGGACAGCGGACTGCGGTGCACTGAGGGCAGAGGAGCCCACGGAGACAGGCGCGCGTACAGCGTGGAACAAGTAAAACTTGCAATGGTAAAAATGGCACTTTAGCGGTACTGTCTTATATTCCCGAAAATATTCGCCCTGTCTTATAATCGGGTATGACTTATATGGAAAATTCTGCGCCAGCCTCTGCCGATGGACTTTATGATTCGGGGTCTGATCTATTTTCATGGAACACACGTTAGGTCGTTATAAATTATCACTCATTCACTGCCTATTTGCTTCTTTTTCATTATTTATTCATTTTGCGTCCTGTGATCACACGACAGATTAACCCAACCATTTCCTTCGCGCTGACATTCAACATTATTCAAGATGCATGTCCAGCATACTGATGTTTGCTTCAATATTAAATTATTTAATTGTTTTTGGAGTCAATTTTTAATTCAATCGTTAAAGTTTATGAATTCCAATGCAAGGAAACGGCATGGGGGGGGGAACTGTAGTAATCTGGCATAAATATTTCGTGGAAATTTACTTGATCAGATGCTTCTCTCAGTATACAGAATTGCCTCCTGGTCTGATCTTTCTCTGCAGTTATTGAAGATCTTGAATGGAGTTTCTTGAGTATAAGTTTTCGGGAAAATATATGGAGGTCCTTTATTGCTACAAATGAATTAAAGGCGTTAGTGGAGCAAAAGATAATCCTCTTGATAAAACTTCACTGTGAGCGGGAGAGAGAACATGATCAGACAAGTTAATCACCTGTAGGATGTTATCGGTCCTTACCTTCCCCTTATCCAGACAACAGGCTCAAGCTGATCCCTCTAAAACAAAGGATAAAAAGACTCTATTTCTCCATGTATATGTAACTTGTTTATGAGTCTGCCTTTAAAGCCCCGGTCTCACATAACGATGTGTCAGCGATGCCGACAACGATCAGCATCGTTGATGCATCGTTGACACATCGTTATCAGGTCGCTGGTGAGCTGTCACACTGACAGACTTCACCAGCGACCTCTGGGCAGCCAGATCGTTGGTACCCAGCGTCCGCTCGTTCCCTGCATCCCGGGAGCGGACGGACGCTGGTAACCATGGTAACAGCGGGTCTCTCCTGCACTTAGAGACCGCTATTTTTACCATTTACCGACCCCGCTTCCGAGTTGCGGGAGGACGACGGTGCCGACCTCTCCATCCTGTCCTCACTATTCTCATCGTCCCTGCTATTTCCTGTTCCCTACTTATCCCTACCTAAACCCTAATCCTATCCCTCCTTGTTCTAAATAAAGAAAATCCCCGAGGCTCACGTCATCAGAGCTCCCATACCGCATCTCTGTAATGAGATCTCAGGTGTTAAGGACCTATGAATAGGTCAGTATCATGTGACCGCTATTTGTATCCTGAGCCCCATTGTTAAAATGTATTATTGTCACTGGGAACTACTATTTATTCAATATACAGTCATGGCCAAACGTTTTGAGAATGACACCAAAATGATATTTTCCCATGATCTGCTGCCCTCTGGTTTTTATTTGTGTTTGTCTGATGTTTATATCACATACAGAAATATAATTGCAATCATATTATGATACCAAAAGGTTATATTGACAGTTAGAATGAGTTAATGCAGCAGGTCAGTATTTGCAGTGTTGACCCTTCTTCTTCAGGACCTCTGCAATTCTCCCTGGCTGCTCTCAATCAACTTCAAGAAATTTGTTTGGTTTTTGTTTTGTCCACCCGTCTCTTGATGATTGACCACAAGTTCTTCAATGGGATTAAGATCTGGGGAGTTTCCAGCCATGGACCCAAAATCTCCATGTTTTGTTCCCTGAGCCATTTAGTTATCACCTTTGGTTTATGGCAGGTGCTCCATCATGCTGGAAAAGGCATTGTTGGGCGCCAAACTGCTCTTGGACGGTTGGGAGAAGTTGCTCTTGGAGGACATTCTGGTTCCATTCTTTATTCATGGCTGTGTTTTTAGGCAAGACTGTGAGTGAGCCGATTCCCTTGGCAGAGAAGCAACCCCACACATGAATGGTTTCAGGATGCTTTACAGTTGGCATGAGACAAGACTGGTGGTAGCGCTCACCTCTTCTTCTCCGAATAAGCTGTTTTCCAGATGTCCCAAACAATCGAAAAGGGGATTCATCAGAGAAAATGACTTTACCCCAGTCCTCAGCAGTCCACTCCCTGTACCTTACCCCAGTCCTCAGCAGTCCACTCCCTGTACCTTTCCCCATCTCAGCAGTCCACCCCTGTACCTTTCCCATCCTCAGCAGTCCACTCCCTGTACCTTTACCCCATCCTCAGCAGTCCACTCCCTGTACCTTTCCCCAGTCCTCAGCAGTCCACTCCCTGTACCTTTCCCCCAGTCCTCAGCAGTCCACTCCCTGGACCTTTCCCCAGTCCTCAGCAGTCCACTCCCTGTACCTTTCCCCAGTCCTCACAGTCCACTCCCTGTACCTTTTGCAGAATATCAGTCGGTCCATGATGTTTTTTCTGGAGAGAAGTGGCTTCTTTGCTGCCCTCCTTGAAACCAGGCCTTGCTCAAAGAGTCTCCGCCTCACAGTGCGTGCAGAAGCACTCACACCAGCCTGCTGCCATTCCTGAGCAAGCTCAGCACTGCTGGTAGTCCGATCCCGCAGCTGAAACAGTTTTAAGATACGGTCCTGGCGCTTGCTGGTCTTTCTTGGGCGCCCTGGAGCCTTTTTGACAACAATGGAAGCTCTCTCCTTGAAGTTCTTGATGATTCGATAGATTGTTGACTGAGGTGCAATCTTTCTAGTTGCGATACTCTTCCCTGTTAGGCCATTTTTGTGCAGTGCAATGATGGCTGCACGTGTTTCTTTAGAGATAACCATGGTTAACTGAAGAGAAACAATGATACCAAGCACCAGCCTCCTTTTAAAGTGTCCAGTGGTGTCATTCTTACTTAATCATGACTGATTGTTCGCCAGCCCTGTCCTCATTAACACCCACACCTGTGTTAATGGAACAATCACTAAAACAATGTTAGCTGCTCCTTTTAAGGCAGGACTGCAATGATGTTGAAATGTGTTTTGGGGGTTAAACTTTATTTTCTAGGCAAATATTGACTTAGCAAGTAATTGCTGTTAAGCTGATCACTCTTTATGACAATCTGGAGTATATGCAAATTGCCATTAGAAAAACTGAAGCAGTAGACTTTATTAAAATTAATATTTGTATCATTCTCAAAACCTATGGCCATGACTGTATGTAATGTGTCCAGTTTTTTCTCTATATGATGGATATATAATTCTACACATTGCTCCTGTGGATCGTTCAGCCTGGTTGCCGCTTAGAAGCCATAAGTTATATCTTAATATCTTTATATGTTTTCTCTTTTTAGATGTCACGTTTGGTGACTTCGCATCGGTGGCCATATAGGCTGAGGCGTCCCGCTGGTTTCATCTCTCCTAAAACAGCTGACAGCAACATGGTTACCATTTCTATGATCCCTCTTGGATCACATACCAGCGACGGCTATGATTTTGCGATGAGCCCTCCTTCATCACCCTTCATCGACACCTTTAATTTTCCTATGACTGTTGAGATCTTAGAGGACAACGGGAAGGGCAACTTCAGGTAAGATCCAGAATGTGCGGCCATTGCTGCCTCTCCTCTCTGCTCCTGGCCTTTGGTCACAGACTTCAGTGCATGTGACCACTGCAGCCAATCACTGGGCTCAGCATCACTCCTGATGGCGGGTATGAGTGATTTAGTGATCAATAAGGCTGAGTGCACATGTCCAGTATTCATCCGTTACAAGAGATCCATTGAAAAAAAAGTTATGCCGGAGTCTATGGAGAACGGATCTGGTAACTGATCGCTATTTACCTTCCATTTGTGTCGGGTCCAGTAAGAAAAACATGGATCCTTAACAAATGAAAGAAAAATAGAAGATAAATAGCGATCAGGTAACAGATCAGTTCTCCATAGACTTCAATGGTAAAAACTTTTTTCCAATGCAGGATCTATTTTAACAAAAAAAATCTACTTTCCTTTGTTTTCCTTTCCTGTTTGTGTTACTGACATTGATACATTTTTATTATTTTACAGCGCTGTTTCATATGATGAGACGAAAGGCTTCCGGCTACGCCAAAATGCCAAGAAGAAGATTGTTGTTTCCTTGCAGCAGTTACCCAACGAAATATTAACAATTGAAAAGTAATTATTATTATATTATATATAGTCATATACTATTTTCTAGAGATTCCTAACGGCCAGGTCTAACATTAGTACGACATTATGGATCTTAGACTTAATGCCAGCTGGCAATATTCAACCCCTTATTACCCGGTGTGCCACCAGCACCAGGGCAACTAGAAGAGCCGGTTAAACTGCCAAGAATTGGCGCTTCTAATTAATGCACCAATTTCTGGGGTTGAAATATTATATAAGGGTTCACTTTCATCTGCAGAAAAATTCAGCGAGTGCAATCCGATAAAACATTGGATTGCACTCACAGCAATGTTAAACTATAGTGACATGCATTTCTGCGAGTTCGTCCTCATCAAGAAATGGGCTGAGGAAAAACTTGCAGCATGCTGCGTATGGCTGCAAATCTCACTGAGATTCCGCCAATGCAAGTGTATGGGTGTGATAGAAACTACACGCACAGCACTTGTACCGCGATATTAGCATGGTCTCTTCCATGCTGTAAAAAGTAACAAAACATACAGACATATAGGATAGATGGATAAATATATAGAAAGTCCCCGCTGCTTGCTTCTGGGACCGCCCATTAAGCAGTGAGTATCTGTAGTCCTATATACAGCACAGTGAGTATCTGTAGTCCTATATACAGCACAGTGAGTATCTGCAGCTCTATATACAGCACAGTGAGTATCTGCAGCTCTATATTCAACACAGTGAGTATCTGCAGCCTTATAAACAGCACAGTGAGTATCTGTAGTCCTATATACAGCACATTGAGTATCTGTAGCCCTAAATACAGGCACAGTGAGTATCTGCAGCTTTATATACAGCACAGTGAGTATCTGTAGCCCTAAATACAGCACAGTGAGTATCTGTAGCCCTAAATACTGGCACAGTGAGTATCTGCAGCTTTATATACAGCACAGTGAGTATCTGTAGCCCTAAATACAGCACAGTGAGTATCTGTAGCTCTATATATATACAGCACAGTGAGTATCTGTAGCTCTATATATATACAGCACAGTGAGTATCTGTAGCCCTATATACTGCACAGTGAGTTTCTGTAGCCCTATATACGGCACAGTGAGTATCTGTAGCCCTATATACAGCACAGTGAGTATCTGTAGCCCTATATACTGCACAGTGAGTTTCTGTAGCCCTATATGCAGCACAGTGAGTATCTGTAGCCCTATATACGGCACAGTGAGTATCTGTAGCCCTATATACAGCACAGTGAGTATCTGTGGCCCTATATACAGCACAGTGAGTATCTGTAGCCCTATATACAGCACAGTGAGTATCTGTAGCCCCATATACAGCACAGTGAGTATCTGTAGCTCTATATTCAGCACAGTGAGTATCTGTAGCCCTCTATACAGCACAGTGACTATCTGCAGCTCTATATACAGCACAGTGAGTATCTGTAGCTCTATATACAGCACAGAATCTGTAGCTCTATATTCAGCACAGTGAGTATCTGTAGCTCTATATACAGCACAGGGAGTATCTGTAGCCCTCTATACAGCACAGTGACTATCTGCAGCTCTATATACAGCACAGTGAGTATCTGTAGCTCTATATACAGCACAGAATCTGTAGCTCTATATACAGCACAGTGAGTATCTGTAGCCCTATATACAGCACAGTGAGTATCTGTAGTCCTATATACAGCACAGAATCTGTAGCTCTATATATATACAGCACAGTGAGTATCTGTAGCTCTATATACAGCACAGTGAGTATCTGCAGCTCTATATACAGCACAGTGAGTATCTGCAGCTCTATATACAGCACAGTGAGTATCTGCAGCTCTATATTCAGCACAGTGAGTATCTGCAGCTCTATATACAGCACAGTGAGTATCTGTAGCTCTATATACAGCACAGTGAGTATCTGTAGCCCTATATACAGCACAGTGAGTATCTGCAGCTCTATATACAGCACAGTGAGTATCTGTAGCCCTATATACAGCACAGTGAGTATCTGCAGCTCTATATTCAGCACAGTGAGTATCTGCAGCTCTATATGCAGCACAGTAAGTATCTGTAGCCCTATATACAGCACAGTGAGTATCTGTAGCACTATATACAGCACAGTGAGTAACTGTAGCCCTGTATACAGCACAGTGAGTATCTGTAGCCCTATATACAGCACAGTGAGTATCTGTAGCTCTATATACAGCACAGTGAGTATCTGTAGTCCTATATACAGCACAGTGAGTATCTGTAGCTCTATATACAGCACAGTGAGTATCTGTAGCTCTACATACAGCACAGTGAGTATCTGTAGTCCTATATACAGCACAGTGAGTATCTGTAGCTCTATATACAGCACAGTGAGTATCTGTAGTCCTATATACAGCACAGTGAGTATCTGCAGCTCTATATACAGCACAGTGAGTATCTGCAGCTCTATATTCAGCACAGTGAGTATCTGCAGCCTTATATACAGCACAGTGAGTATCTGCAGCTCTATATACAGCACAGTGAGTATCTGTAGCCCTATATACAGCACAGTGAGTATCTGCAGCTCTATATACAGCACAGTGAATATCTGCAGCTCTATATACAGCACAGTGAGTATCTGTAGCCCTATATACAGCACCTTGACTATCTGTAGCCCTATATACAGCACAGTGAGTATCTGTAGCCCTATATACAGCACAGTGAGTATCTGTAGCTCTATATACAGCACAGTGAGTATCTGCAGCTCTATATACAGCACAGTGAGTATCTGTAGTCCTATATACAGCACAGTGAGTATCTGTAGCTCTATATACAGCACAGTGAGTATCTGTAGCCCTATATACAGCACAGTGAGTATCTGTAGCCCTATATACAGCACAGTGAGTATCTGTAGCCCCATATACAGCACAGTGAGTATCTGTAGCTCTATATTCAGCACAGTGAGTATCTGTAGCCCTCTATACAGCACAGTGAGTATCTGTAGTCCTATATACAGCACAGAATCTGTAGCTCTATATATACAGCACAGTGAGTATCTGTAGCCCTATATACAGCACAGTGACTATCTGCAGCTCTATATACAGCACAGTGAGTATCTGTAGCCCTATATACAGCACAGTGAGTATCTGTAGCTCTATATTCAGCACAGTGAGTATCTGCAGCTCTATATACAGCACAGTGAGTATCTGCAGCTCTATATACAGCACAGTGAGTATCTGTAGCCCTATATACAGCACAGTGAGTATCTGCAGCTCTATATTCAGCACAGTGAGTATCTGCAGCTCTATATACAGCACAGTGAGTATCTGTAGTCCTATATACAGCACAGTGAGTATCTGTAGCCCTATATACAGCACAGTGACTATCTGTAGCCCTATATACAGCACAGTGAGTATCTGTAGCCCTATATACAGCACAGTGACTATCTGCAGCTCTATATACAGCACAGTGAGTAACTGTAGCCCTATATACAGCACAGTGAGTATCTGTAGCCCTATATACAGCACAGTGAGTATCTGTAGCTCTATATACAGCACAGTGAGTATCTGTAGCCCTAAATACAGCACAGTGAGTATCTGTAGCCCTAAATACAGCACAGTGAGTATCTGTAGCCCTATATACAGCACAGTGAGTATCTGTAGTCCTATATACAGCACAGTGAGTATCTGTAGCCCTATATACGGCACAGTGAGTATCTGTAGCCCTATATACAGCACAGTGACTATCTGTAGCCCTATATACAGCACAGTGAGTATCTGTAGCCCTAAATACAGCACAGTGAGTATCTGTAGCCCTATATACAGCACAGTGAGTATCTGTAGCCTATATACAGCACAGTGAGTATCTGTAGCCCTATATACAGCACAGTGAGTATCTGTAGCCCTATATACAGCACAGTGAGTATCTGTAGCCCTATATACAGCACAGTGATATCTGCAGCCTATATACAGCACAGTGAGTATCTGTAGCCTATATACAGCACAGTAGTATCTGTAGCCCTATATAGCACAGTGAGTATCTGCAGCTCTATATACAGCACAGTGAGTATCTGCAGCCTCTATATACAGCACAGTGAGTATCTGTAGCCCTATATACAGCACAGTGAGTATCTGAGTCCTATATACAGCACAGTGAGTATCTGCAGCTCTATATACAGCACAGTGAGTATCTGTAGCCTATATACAGCACAGTGGAGTATCTCGTGAGCTCTATTTCAGCACAGTGAGTATCTGCAGCTCTATATACAGCACAGTGAGTATCTGTAGCTCCTATATACAGCACAGTGAGTATCAGTAGCCTATATACAGCACAGTGATATCTGTAGCCTATATACAGCACAGTGAGTATCTGTAGCCCTATATACAGCACAGTGAGTATCTGCAGCTCTATATACAGCACAGTGAGTACTGTAGCCCTATATACAGCACAGTGAGTATCTGTAGCCCTATATACAGCACAGTGAGTAACTGTAGCTCTATATACAGCACAGTGAGTATCTGTAGCCCTATATACAGCACAGTGAGTATCTGTAGCCTATACAGCACAGTGAGTATCTGTAGCCCTATATACACAGCACCAGTGAGTATCTGTAGCTCCTATATACAGCACAGTGAGTATCTGTAGCCCTATATACAGCACAGTGAGTATCTGTAGCCCTATATACAGCACAGTGATATCTGTAGCCCTATATACAGCACAGTGAGTATTGTCAGCCCTATATACAGCACAGTGAGTATCTGAGCTCCCATATACACGCACAGTGAGAATCTGTAGCCCTATATACAGCACAGTGAGTATCTGTAGCCCTGTATACAGCACAGTGAGTATCTGCAGCTCTATATACAGCACAGTGAGTATCTGTAGCCCTAAATACAGGCACAGTGAGTATCTGTAGCTCTATATACAGCACAGTGAGTATCTGTAGCTCTATATACAGCACAGTGAGTATTTGTAGCCCTATATACAGCACAGTGAGTATCTGTAGCTCTATATACAGCACAGTGAGTATCTGTAGCCCTATATACAGCACAGTGAGTATCTGTAGCCCTAAATACTGGCACAGTGAGTATCTGCAGCTTTATATACAGCACAGTGAGTATCTGTAGCCCTAAATACAGCACAGTGAGTATCTGTAGCCCTAAATACAGCACAGTGAGTATCTGTAGCGTTGCCCTATATACAGCACAGTGAGTATCTGTAGTCCTATATACAGCACAGTGAGTATCTGTAGCCCTATATACGGCACAGTGAGTATCTGTAGCCCTATATACAGCACAGTGACTATCTGTAGCCCTATATACAGCACAGTGAGTATCTGTAGCCCTAAATACAGCACAGTGAGTATCTGTAGCCCTATATACAGCACAGTGAGTATCTGTAGCCCTATATACAGCACAGTGAGTATATGCAGCCCTATATACAGCACAGTGAGTATCTGTAGTCCCATATACAGCACAGTGAGAATCTGTAGCCCTATATACAGCACAGTGAGTATCTGTAGCCCTGTATACAGCACAGTGAGTATCTGCAGCTCTATATACAGCACAGTGAGTATCTGTAGCCCTAAATACAGGCACAGTGAGTATGGTGAGATGTGTGCCCACCTCTGCCTTATGAAGTATATGGATGCCCACCTCTGCCTTATGGAGTATATGGGTGACCACCTCTCCTTATGGAGTATATGGGTGCCCACCTCTGCCTTATGGAGTATATGGGTGACCACCTCTTCCTTATGGAGTATATGGGTGCCCTCCTCTTCCTTATGGAGTTATGGGTGCCCTCCTCTTCCTTATGCAGTATATGCAGCCCCTGCTCCTGCGCTGTTTCAAGCCTTAACTCCTTACATGCCCTGTCTATTGCATGTCAGCCTGTGACTATTAATACATGCTGGGAGTTGTAGTTCTCCTGATGCCTGATCTGCCTTTTCCAAATTTTTCCTGACTTTTGTGTCTTTCCTCTAGGTGTTTCGGCCTCCTCCTTGCCACAGACACAAATGTAAAGCTCTACGACATGTCCGTGTTACATATGGTAAGTGAAGGGTTAACCAATAATATGCAGCTGGCTGGAGCCCGCCACAGCTGCGGCTGCAGGGCGGTCCGAAAGACAAGTCTTCTTTTCAGACATGGTTGGGTCCATACACGCAATGGATACAGAAAGTATTCAGACCCCTTTACAGTGCGTACAGAAAGTATTCACACCCCTTTACAGTGCGTACAGAAAGTATTCACACCCCTTTACAGTGCGTACAGAAAGTATTCACACCCCTTTACAGTGCGTACAGAAAGTATTCCAGCCCCTTTACAGTGCGTACAGAATACAGCACAGTGAGTATTGAATGTGTTCCCACCCCCTTATGAAGTTAGGATGCACCACCCTGCTTATGGAGTATATGGTGACCACCTCTTCTTATGGAGTATAGTAGTGCACACCCTCTCCCTTATGAGTATATTGACCACCTTTACATGCGTAAGGGTATTCACCCCTCTTCATTAGGAGTATATGGGTTGCCTCCTTTCCTTAAGTGCAGAATATTCAGCCCCTGCTCTGTGCTGTTTAAGTAATCTTACAGCCCTGTCTATTGCATGTCAGCCTTGACTATTAATACATGCTGGAGTTGTAGTTCTCCTGATGCTGATTGCCTTTCCAATTTTCTGACTTTGTCTTTCTCTAGGTGTTTGGGCCCCTTTGCACAGACAAAAGTATAGCTCTACGACATGTCCGTGTTACATTGGTCAGTGAAGGGTAACATAATATGCAGCTGGTGGAGCCCCTTGCTCGGCTGCAGGGCGTCCGAAAGACAAGTCTTATTTTCAGACTGGTTGGGTCCATACACGCAATGGATACAGAAAGTATTCAGCCCCTTTACAGTGCGTACAGAAAGTATTCAGACCCCTTTACAGTGTGATAAGAAGTATTACCCCTTTTCAGTGTTGATGAAAGTATTTCACCCCCTTTGACCAGTGTGTATAGAAAAGTATTCAGACCCTTTGCTCAGTATTTGATGATAAGTATTTAGCCCCTTTGCTCAGTTATTGATAAGTATTAGCCCCTTTGCTCAGTGTTGATGATAAGTATTCAGCCCCTTTGCTCAGTTTTATGATAAGTATTCAGCCCTTGCTCAGTTTTGATGATAAGTATTCAGCCCTTTGCTCAGTGATTGATGATAAGTATTCAGCCCCTTTGCTCAGTATTGATGATAAGTATTCAGCCCCTTTACTGAGTATTGAGTATTTGCACCTTTGGAGCTCATACAGCCCTTAGTCTTCTTGGGAATGATGCAGTTTCCCCCTGGATTTGGGGATCCTCGGCCATTCTTCCTTGCAGATCCTCTCCAGTGCCTCTGGTTGGATGGTGAACGTTGGTGGAGCCATTTTCAGGTCTCTCCAGAGATGCTCTATTGGGTTTAGGTCCGGGCTCTGGCTGGGCCGGTCAGGAATGGTCACAGAGTTTGGTGAAGCCGCTCCTTTGTTATTTTTAGCTGTGGCTTAGGGTATTGTCTTGATGGAGGTGAAACTTCAGCCAAGTCTGAGGTCCAGAGCACTCAGGTAGGGTTTTCATCCAGGATATCTCTGTACTTGGCCGCATTCATGTTTCCTTCAATTGTAGCCAGTCGTCCTGTCCCTGCAGCTGAATCCCCCCATAGCATGATGCTGCCTCCACCATGTCTCACTGTTGGGATTGTATTGGGCAGGTGATGAGCGGTGCCTGGTTTTATCCACCGCTTAGAATTATCACCAAAGAGTTCTATCTTCGTCTCATCAACAGAGAATTTATTTCTCATAGTCTTGGAGTCCTTCATGTGTTTTCTTGTAAACTCTATGCGGCTTTCATATGTCTTGAACTGAGGAGAGGCTCCTGTTGGGCCACTCTGCCATACAGGCCTCAGCCACAGTGATCTTGGGGTTCCTCTTTACCTCTCACCAAGGCTCTTCTCCCACGTTAGTTTGGTTGGATAGCCAGATCTAGGAAGTCTTCTGCTGGTCCCAAACTGCTGTCATTTAAGGATTAGGAGGTCACTGTGCTTTAGGATCCTTCAGTACTGCAGAAATTCTTCTGTTACCTTGGCAGATCTGTGTCTTGCCACAATTCTGTCTCTGAGCTCCTTGGGCAGTTCCTTTGACCTCATGATTCTTAGTTGATCTGACATGCACTGTGAGCTGTGAGGTCTTATATAGACAGGTGTGTGCCTTTCCAAATCAAGTCCTATCAGTTTAGTTAAACACAGCTGGACTCCAATGAAGGAGTAGAACTATCTCAAGGAGGATCACAAGGAAACGGACAGCATGTGACTTAAATATGAATGTCTGAGCAAAGGGGCTGAATACTTATCACCATGGGAGATTTCAGTTTTTATTTTTTAATACATTTGCACATTTCTACATTTCTGTTTTTTTTCAGACAAGATGGGGTGCAGGGGCCTGGTGCACCCCCAACCGGCTAGGGGCCCCCTTCAAGCCTGCAGGGGGGCCCCACGACCGAGCCGCCGTCAGAGGAGAGGAGGGTCAGGCAAGGGAAGCAGAAAGCTTCCTGCTTCCCCTGCCTGATCCCCCCCGACCGCGCCGTCGCCATCAACCCCCCCCTCCCCCGCTCCTCAACGTGGCTGCACCAGGGCCTCCTGGGGTAAAGATCCGCCACTGGTGCAGAGTGTACATTAATGAGAAAATTAAACTTTATGGACCTTACAAATGGCTGCAATGAAATTAAGAGTGAAATATGTAAAGGGTCTGAATACTTTCTGTACCCACTGTATATGGTCAGACAGGACATTTTTGTAGTGTTTCTTCTGACATCACCACAACAGATTCTGAAAACAGTTTAAGTTCAGACTTTCAGCTTTAATCCAGTGATTTTATAATAATGTGAAGAGCTAAAGTGTTTATTACACTCAATCCCTCCAGTTCAGGGGCTCAAAAGTAATTGGACAACTGAAATAATTGTAAATAAAATGCTAATTTCTAATACCTGGGTAAAGTCTTTGTTGGCAATGACTGTCTGAAGTCTTAACCTCATGGACATCACCTGATGCTGTTTCCTCCTCTTTAATGCTCTCCAGGCCTTTATTTCAGGCCTTTACCCCAGGCCTTTACTCCAGGCCTTTACTCAGTTGAAGTTTAGTCTGTAACAAGTGAAATGTGGCTCTATTGGGGTGAGATCCGGTGACTGACAGCCGTTCAGGAATAGTCCACTTCTTTGCTTTGGCTTTATGTTTTGGGTCATTGTCCATCTGTATGATGAAACACAGACCAATCAGATTGGCCGGGTTTGGCTGATTTGAGCTCACAGAACGTCTCTGAAAACCCCAGAATTCATCCGGCTGCTTCTGTCCTGTGTCACATCATCAATAACCACTAGGGACCCAGGCCACTGGCTGCCATTCATGCCTGGCCATCACACTGACTGCATGTCACGCGCTTAGTTTGCGCTGACATTGCTGGATGCTGCTGTGTGTCTTGTTTTCCTTTAAGGGCTGCATGAGGGATTGGTGTGAAGGTCTTGTCTCCTGTGTAGTGCTCCAGAGCTGCATTCACTATTATGTTCAGCTGCTGGTTGAGTGGTTGAAGTGTGACTCATCTGGAATCCCTTCCCCCTGGCTTTAAATCGCTTTCCCTCTCCTCTGTAAAACGCCGTTTATAGAGTTAGTTGGCTCTTGGTCATTAAGCTGAGAAGAAGTCTTGCTGCTGTGCTGAAGCCTCTCCTGGAGTTCTATTGCCGTGGGAGAAGCTGTGATCCTTGACCCGTGGGTGGAGGTAGGGGCCCTCAGCCTAGGGCTAATCAGGAGTTTAGGGTACAGGGTGGTGGCTCGGCACTCCTCACCATCAGAGGTACCTCCGAGATCAGGGAAAGCCAAGGACCCCAGCATCAGGGTCAAATTAGGCTCTCCTGACCCCTTTGCCCATCACACCATCAAGTTACCTGATTCCCTCACCTCCCAAGTGTGACACTGCGCCTGTGCAACAGATCATGTGGTATGTTTTGTATCATGAGCTGTACCCTGCCTTCACTATACTATCACAATGATCTCTCTTTGGAGACATGTGACAATTTTGGGACCTTTGTCTCATTCCTGTATTGAGACTTCATTTTAAATGTTTTTCTTTCCTTTGTTAAAGTCAGTTAATGTCAGTTTCTGTTGCTAGCAAAGCTCCTTAGGTCTCTTTCCAGGTGTGGCTACTTTGTGATCACTCCCATCTCCTTTGTATGGTCACATTATCCAGAATTCCTTGCTGGAGATTGAACTCCATGCCTGGCCAAGCTACCTGAGGTGAAGGAGGTATTCTGGAGAATCTGACAGTTGCCAAGCTGTCTGCTGCCTGGGACAGTGGCAGCAGGCATAAAGTTGCATTTGTCTTTTCCCTGTCTGTCTCCCCTACCCCTCTTGTTGTTTTTAGTGCAGTGGTTGGGACTAGTGCTCCCGCCTGCCATTTCCCTATTTAGGGTTACCATCAGGGCCAAAGAGGAACTAGGTATCCTGCTCGGCGACAGGGTGAAAGAAGCCATACAGGGACAGTAGGGTGATGAGGGCACAGCCACAGGTGAGTGTAGGAGGTCTCCTTTCCCACATTCCCTGCGAGCAGGGCCCTCTGCTGTATTTCTTCCCCTGGTGTTTCTTCTGTTGTGCCAGACACTGTTGGTCTGTGTGCCACTGTCATGAACTATATCCAAACACTCCCCAGTGCTCAGCGTGACACCTACTTTTTTCTTTCCATCATTCTGGTAAAGGTTGATCTTCATTTCATCTGTCCAGAGAATATTCTTCTACAACTGTGCTGGTTTTTTAAGTTGTTTTTTTTTTTTTTTTTTAGCCCAATCTAACCTTCTTATTCTTGAAGCTTATGAGTGGCTTGCACCGTGCAGTGAACCCTTAGCCTCCTTATTCTTGAGGCTCATGAGTAGCTTGCACCGTGCAGTGAACCCTTAGCCTTCTTATTCTTGAGGCTCATGAGTAGCTTGCACCGTGCAGTGAACCCTTAGCCTTCTTATTCTTGAAGCTTATGAGTGGCTTGCACCGTGCAGTGAACCCTTAGCCTCCTTATTCTTGAGGCTCATGAGTGGCTTGCATCGTGCAGTGAACCCTTAGCCTTCTTATTCTTGAAGCTTATGAGTGTCTTGCACGTGCAGTGAACCCTTAGCCTCCTTATTCTTGAGGCTCATGAGTGGCTTGCACTGTGCAGTGAACCCTCAGCCTTCTTAATCTTGAGGCTTATGAGTGGCTTGCATTGTGCAGTGAACCCTTAGCCTTCTTATTCTTGAGGCTTATGAGTGTCTTGCACCGTGCAGTGAACCCTTAGCCTCCTTATTCTTGAGGCTCATGAGTGGCTTGCACCGTGCAGTGAACCCTTAGCCTTCTTATTCTTGAGGCTTATGAGTGTCTTGCACCGTGCAGTGAACCCTCAGCCTTCTTATTCTTGAGGCTTATGAGTGTCTTGCACCGTGCAGTGAACCCTTAGCCTTCTTATTCTTGAGGCTCATGAGTGCCTTGCACTGTGCAGTGAACCCTTAGCCTTCTTATTCTTGAGGCTTATGAGGGACTTGCATCGTGCAGTGAACCCTTAGCCTTCTTATTCTTGAGGCTCATGAGTGGCTTGCACCGTGCAGTGAACCCTCAGCCTTCTTATTCTTGAGGCTCATGAGTGCCTTGCACTGTGCAGTGAACCCTTAGCCTTCTTATTCTTGAGGCTTATGAGGACTTGCACGTGCAGTGAACCCTTAGCCTTCTTATTCTTGAGGCTTGTGAGTGGCTTGCACTGTGCAGTGAACCCTTAGCCTTCTTATTCTTGAGGCTTGTGAGTGTCTTGTACTGTGCAGTGAACCCTTAGCCTTCTTATTCTTGAGGCTCATGAGTGCCTTGCACTGTGCAGTGAACCCTTAGCCTTCTTATTCTTGAGGCTTATGAGGGACTTGCACGTGCAGTGAACCCTTAGCCTTCTTATTCTTGAGGCTTGTGAGTGGTCTTGTACTGTGCAGTGAACCCTTAGCCTTCTTATTGTTAAGGCTCATTAGTGGCTTGCACCGTGCAGTGAACCCTCAGCCTTCTTATTCTTGAGGCTCATGAGTGGCTTGCACTGTGCAGTGAACCCTCAGCCTTCTTATTCTTGAGGCTCATGAGTGGCTTGCACTGTGCAGTGAACCCTCAGCCTTCTTATTCTTGAGGCTTGTGAGTGGTTTGCACTGTGCAGTGAACCCTCAGCCTTCTTATTGTTGAGGCTCATGAGTCTCTTGCACTGTGCAGTGAACCCTCAGCCTTCTTATTCTTGAGGCTTGTGAGTGCCTTGCACCGTGCAGTGAACCCTTAGCCTTCTTATTGTTGAGGCTCATGAGTCTCTTGCACCGTGCAGTGAACCCTTAGCCTTCTTATTCTTGAGGCTCATGAGTCTCTTGCACCGTGCAGTGAACCCTCAGCCTTCTTATTCTTGAGGCTCATGAGTGGCTTGTACTGTGCAGTGAACCCTTAGCCTTCTTATTCTTGAGGCTCATGAGTCTCTTGCACCGTGCAGTGAACCCTCAGCCTTCTTATTCTTGAGGCTCATGAGTCTCTTGCACTGTGCAGTGAACCCTCAGCCTTCTTATTTTGAGGCTCATGAGTCTCTTGCACCGTGCAGTGAACCCCTCAGCCTTCTTATTCTTGAGGCTCATGAGTGGCTTGTACTGTGCAGTGAACCCTTAGCCTTCTTATTCTTGAGGCTCATGAGTCTCTTGCACCGTGCAGTGAACCCTCAGCCTTCTTATTGTTGAGGCTCATGAGTCTCTTGCACCGTGCAGTGAACCCTCAGCCTTCTTATTCTTGAGGCTCATGAGTCTCTTGCACGTGCAGTGAACCCTCAGCCTTCTTATTCTTGAGGCTCATGAGTCTCTTGCACTGTGCAGTGAACCCTTAGCCTTCTTATTCTTGAGGCTCATGAGTCTCTTGCACCGTGCAGTGAACCCTCAGCCTTCTTATTCTTGAGGCTCATGAGTGGCTTGTACTGTGCAGTGAACCCTCAGCCTTCTTATTCTTGAGGCTTATGAGTGACTTGCACTGTGCAGTGAACCCTCAGCCTTTCTTATTCTTGAGGCTTATGAGTGGCTTGCACTGTGCAGTGAACCCTCAGCCTTCTTATTCTTGAGGCTTATGAGTCTCTTGCACTGTGCAGTGAACCCTCAGCCTTCTTATTCTTGAGGCTCATGAGTCTCTTGCACCGTGCAGTGAACCCTCAGCCTTCTTATTCTTGAGGCTCATGATGGTCTTGTACTGTGCAGTGAACCCTAGCCTTCTTATTCTTGAGGCTCATGAGTCTCTTGCACTGTGCAGTGAACCTCAGCCTCTTATTCTTGAGGCTCATGAGCTGCTTGCACCTGCAGTGAACCCTCAGCCTTCTTATTCTTGAGGCTTATGAGGTGACTTGTACTGTGCAGTGAACCCTCAGCCTTCTTATTCTTGAGGCTCATGAGTGGCTTGCATCGTGCAGTGAACCCTCAGCCTTCTTATTCTTGAGGCTCATGAGTGTCTTGCACTGTGCAGTGAACCCTTAGCCTTCTTATTCTTGAGGCTCATGAGTGTCTTGCACTGTGCAGTGAACCTCAGCCTTCTTATTCTTGAGGCTCATGAGTGCTTGCACTGTGCAGTGAACCCTTAGCCTTCTTATTCTTGAGGCTCATGAGTGCTTGCACCGTGCAGTGAACCCTTAGCCTTCTTATTCTTGAGGCTCATGAGTGGCTTGCACCGTGCAGTGAACCCTCAGCCTTCTTATTCTTGAGGCTCATGAGTGCTTGCACCGTGCAGTGAACCCTCAGCCTTCTTATTCTTGAGGCTCATGAGTGGCTTGCACTGTGCAGTGAACCCTCAGCCTTCTTATTCTTGAGGCTCATGAGTGCTTGCACTGTGCAGTGAACCCTTAGCCTTCATTATTCTTGAGGCTTATGAGTGTCTTGCACGTGCAGTGAACCCTTAGCCTTCTTATTCTTGAGGCTCATGAGTGGCTTGCACTGTGCAGTGAACCCTCAGCCTTCTTATTCTTGAGGCTCATGAGTGCTTGCATGTGCAGTGAACCCTTAGCCTTCTTATTCTTGAGGCTTATGAGGCTTGCACGTGCAGTGAACCCTTAGCCTTCTTATTCTTGAGGCTTCATGAGTGCTTGCACTGTGCAGTGAACCCTTAGCCTTCTTATTCTTGAGGCTCATGAGTGTCTTGCACTGTGCAGTGAACCCTCAGCCTTCTTATTCTTGAGGCTCATGAGTGGCTTGCACCGTGCAGTGAACCCTTAGCCTTCTTATTCTTGAGGCTCATGAGTGCTTGCACTGTGCAGTGAACCCTTAGCCTTCTTATTCTTGAGGCTATGAGTGCTCTGCACTGTGCAGTGAACCCTTAGCCTTCTTATTCTTGAGGCTCATGAGTGGCTTGCACCTGTGCAGTGAACCCTCAGCCTTCTTATTCTTGAGGCTCATGAGTGGCTTGCACTGTGCAGTGAACCCTTAGCCTTCTTATTCTTGAGGCTCATGAGTGGCTTGCACCGTGCAGTGAACCCTCAGCCTTCTTATTCTTGAGGCTCATGAGTGGCTTGCACTGTGCAGTGAACCCTCAGCCTTCTTATTCTTGAGGCTCATGAGTGGCTTGCACTGTGCAGTGAACCCTCAGCCTTCTTATTCTTGAGGCTTGTGAGTGGTTTGCACTGTGCAGTGAACCCTCAGCCTTCTTATTGTTGAGGCTCATGAGTTCTTGCACTGTGCAGTGAACCCTCAGCCTTCTTATTCTTGAGGCTTGTGAGTGCCTTGCACCGTGCAGTGAACCCTTAGCCTTCTTATTGTTGAGGCTCATGAGTCTCTTGCACCGTGCAGTGAACCCTTAGCCTTCTTATTCTTGAGGCTCATGAGTCTCTTGCACCGTGCAGTGAACCCTCAGCCTTCTTATTCTTGAGGCTCATGAGTGCTTGTACTGTGCAGTGAACCCTTAGCCTTCTTATTCTTGAGGCTCATGAGTCTCTTGCACCGTGCAGTGAACCCTCAGCCTTCTTATTCTTGAGGCTCATGAGTCTCTTGCACTGTGCAGTGAACCCTCAGCCTTCTTATTCTTGAGGCTCATGAGTCTCTTGCACCGTGCAGTGAACCCTCAGCCTTCTTATTCTTGAGGCTCATGAGTGGCTTGTACTGTGCAGTGAACCCTTAGCCTTCTTATTCTGAGGCTCATGAGTCTCTTGCACCATGCAGTGAACCCTCAGCCTTCTTATTCTTGAGGCTCATGAGTCTCTTGCACCGTGCAGTGAACCCTCAGCCTTCTTATTCTTGAGGCTCATGAGTGGCTTGTACTGTGCAGTGAACCCTCAGCCTTCTTATTCTTGAGGCTCATGAGTGGCTTGTACTGTGCAGTGAACCCTCAGCCTTCTTATTCTTGAGGCTCATGAGTCTCTTGCACTGTGCAGTGAACCCTCAGCCTTCTTATTCTTGAGGCTCATGAGTCTCTTGCACTGTGCAGTGAACCCTCAGCCTTCTTATTCTTGAGGCTCATGAGTCTCTTGCACTGTGCAGTGAACCCTTAGCCTTCTTATTCTTGAGGCTCATGAGTCTCTTGCACTGTGCAGTGAACCCTCAGCCTTCTTATTGTTGAGGCTCATGAGTCTCTTGCACCGTGCAGTGAACCCTCAGCCTTCTTATTCTTGAGGCTCATGAGTGGCTTGTACTGTGCAGTGAACCCTTAGCCTTCTTATTCTTGAGGCTCATGAGTCTCTTGCACCGTGCAGTGAACCCTCAGCCTTCTTATTGTTGAGGCTCATGAGTCTCTTGCACCGTGCAGTGAACCCTCAGCCTTCTTATTCTTGAGGCTCATGAGTCTCTTGCACTGTGCAGTGAACCCTCAGCCTTCTTATTCTTGAGGCTCATGAGTCTCTTGCACTGTGCAGTGAACCCTTAGCCTTCTTATTCTTGAGGCTCATGAGTCTCTTGCACCGTGCAGTGAACCCTCAGCCTTCTTATTCTTGAGGCTCATGAGTGGCTTGTACTGTGCAGTGAACCCTTAGCCTTCTTATTCTTGAGGCTTATGAGGGACTTGCATTGTGCAGTGAACCCTCAGCCTTTTTATTCTTGAGGCTTATGAGGGACTTGCATTGTGCAGTGAACCCTCAGCCTTCTTATTCTTGAGGCTTATGAGTCTCTTGCACTGTGCAGTGAACCCTCAGCCTTCTTATTCTTGAGGCTCATGAGTCTCTTGCACTGTGCAGTGAACCCTCAGCCTTCTTATTCTTGAGGCTCATGAGTCTCTTGCACCGTGCAGTGAACCCTCAGCCTTCTTATTCTTGAGGCTCATGAGTGGCTTGTACTGTGCAGTGAACCCTCAGCCTTCTTATTCTTGAGGCTCATGAGTCTCTTGTACTGTGCAGTGAACCCTCAGCCTTCTTATTCTTGAGGCTCATGAGTCTCTTGCACTGTGCAGTGAACCCTCAGCCTTCTTATTGTTGAGGCTCATGAGTGGCTTGCACCATGCAGTGAACCCTTAGCCTTCTTATTCTTGAGGCTCATGAGTCTCTTGCACTGTGCAGTGAACCCTCAGCCTTCTTATTGTTGAGGCTCATGAGTCTCTTGCACTGTGCAGTGAACCCTTAGCCTTCTTATTCTTGAGGCTTATGAGGGACTTGCATTGTGCAGTGAACCCTCAGCCTTCTTATTCTTGAGGCTCATGAGTGGCTTGCACCGTGCAGTGAACCCTCTTGTATTCCCTTTCATGCAGCCTTCTCTTTATGGTAGATTTGGATATAGATACACCCACATCCTGAGTGTTGGTCACTTGGTTGGCTATTGTGAAGGGGTTACTCTTCTCCATGGTAATTATTCTGCGATCATCCACCACTGTTGTCTTCCGTGGGCCTCCAGGTCTTTTTGCATTGTTTTTTTTTTATTATCATTTTTTTATTGCTTTTTCAAGATTTGACAAAGAAAAAAAAAAGAAAAATACATTAAATATGTTCAACATACAAATATATATAACATAACATGTCATAAACCAATTTGCTTAATAGGTCATATAACAACTAGAGTGTCTAGTCTTATTCAGTTATTTCTTATAATGTTGTTCTTACTAAAATTTTTAAAGTTTTGTTGATCTTAGTAACGCCGTGTCGAACCTATTCATAGGTTTTTACAAACAGTCCCACCCTCCCTCCCTCCCTCCCCTGATGCAATTTTATATCTCCTGTAAATCTCGATGTCCTAAAGCGATATTCTTCACATTATTTCTTAAGCATTTCCTCTCAGTCTACCTAGTGTGCCCTCAAGCTCTGCCATAGCATACCAAGCTGTCTTTCTGAAAGGGGAGATAAACGTCTCCATTTCCGAATCGGAAAGTTCTCTTTCTGCAAATATTCTCCATTTGCGAAAGAATTTTTCTACAAGACGAGTTGGGTTTTTCCTAGCCTCAGTGGCTTCGAGGTGTAACACTTTTTTAACGGTGCTGCGCAATGTCTCTATCCCCGGTAGGGTCTTCTCAAGCCAATGCCTCAAGATCAATCGTTTAGCCACTATGGCTATAGTGTGGAATAATATGTGAGGAGAGCCTTGGTTATGTGTGTCTCCGTGATAGTGAAAGAGCCAAAGCATTGGGTTGAGTCGCCCCTCATTGACGAAGTGTCCTCTGGCTAGGCATCCCACTTCCTCCCAAAACTGTGTTGCTTTCTGGCATGACCATATACCATGTTCTAAATCCGTCATTGCATCTCCACACTTGGGACAGTTAATCCACCTATTTTGGTTGGCTGGTGAGGGTGGGATGTTGAAACCCTGTATAGCTCCATGCATTAATCTAAATTGTGTATCCCTCCACATTTCATTTGTAACTGCTTTCCTCATTGACTGCCATCCCTGTATTATCTTGTTCGGCAAATCACTGTCTCCAAAGTGTTTTTTCCACCTGGAGAAAGGCCCTCTGGTCTTGATGGTCGAAGTGCATCTCCCAAATTGTTGTATATTGTACGTATGGACGTGTCTTCCACCCTTTCACATATCAAATCCTCCCATGTTTCATTTGTGAATTCCCCTGAAATGTCATGCAAGTTAGTCAAGAGGTGGTGGTAGAGCTGTTGGTACTGTAGTACATGTAATCCAGGTAGATTGAATTTAGTCAGAACCTCTGCTCGTGTTAGCCATCTCCTCTCTCCCACATGCATGAGATCAAACAGCGTCTTTACCCCTCTAGATTTCCAACTTTTAAATAGAGAATTTTCACGTCCCAAGGGAAAGGATGGGCACGCCCAGGGATTAAGTCTCCCTGAGATCTTCCAAGAGAGACCCAATTTAGAACGGACATTTTTCCAGGTCATAATTGTGTCTCTATAAATCGTGGTGTGTTTCAAATGGCATGGTATCATAGAAAGTGGTGTGTGTAGAAGTGACGCTAAATCCCACGGCCTTGCATATTCTCTTTCCAGGTCTATATCCGAGAATCTAAATGACCCCTTAAGCCAGTCCAACACATGTCGCATAATGCATGCCAGGTTGTACCCTCTGACATCAGGCAACCGTAAGCCTCCCTTCTCCGTGGGTTGAAGTAAAAAGTTAAGGGCGATTCTAGGTCTTTTACCCCTCCATAGAAACTTAGAGAAGGCATTGTTCAACTTCTTAACGTCTAAATGTGTCAGTAGTAAGGGGATTGTCTGAAGTGGGTATAGAAGTCTGGGAAAGCTAATCATCTTGATCAGGTGGGCACGTCCCAATAACGATAAAGGCAATCCTTTCCACCTCTCCAATTCTTGCTCTATTTTGGCGATAATAGGGACAAAGTTATATCTATATATCAAGCCCATCGTCCTGGTTAGCCGTACTCCTAGATATTGTATATTTTCCTGTGCTACCCGAATGCCCCCCAGTAGTTCAACCCTCCGCAACGGACAGTTTTTTTGTATGAAGAAAATCTCGCATTTATCTCTGTTTAGTCGGAAACCAGAGAAAGCACCCACTCTCTCGATGACATCCAGGACATTAGCTAGGTCTCTCCCTGGGTTCCGCATAAAGAGCATGATATCGTCTGCGAAGAGAGATATCCTCGCCTCCTTTCCCCCCACCTTCAAGCCCTCATATAATTTGTGTGTGTCTAGATATATTGCCAACGGCTCTATGGCTAGGTTGAAAAGCAGTGGGGACAGTGGGCATCCCTGTCTCGTCCCTTTTTCTAGCACAAACGTATCTGATAGAAAACCTGGTGTGTTCACACAAGCTTTTGGAGTATTATAAAGGGATCTTATATATTTTCTGAATGGGCCGTCAAGACCAATAGTGTCTAGCACCTGCTCCAGCCATGACCACCTCACATTATCGAACGCTTTTTCTGCATCCAAGGTGATCACGGCTGGATCGGCGTCTCCTCCCTCCCCTCTATGTCTTGCTACATCTATTAGTAACATTGCTTTACGTATGTTGGTAACTGTAGAGCGTCCTTTTACGAAGCCCGCTTGTCGGGGATCAATTAGTCTAGGTAGAATGGTGGCCAATCTGTCCGCCATGATTTTGGAGATTATCTTTAAGTCCTGGTTTATTAATGATATTGGCCTATAGCTGGCGGGGTCAGTCAGTGGCTTCCCTGGTTTCGGAAGTAATTTAATGTGTGCCAAATTCATTCTGTCTGGTATAGGCCTACCCTGTAGGAAAGAGTTGTATAGATCTGTAAGTACCGGGGAAACCTGTTCCCTGAGGGACTTAAAAAAGGCTCCTCCAAATCCGTCTGGGCCCGGTGCTTTACCTGAGGACAGTTGTCTTATTACCCCTTCAATGTTTTCCACGGAAATGGGTGCATTTAGATATTGTTTATCCTCCTCTGTCAACCCTGGCATGTCAATGTCTTTTAACCAGTCCATGCCTCTCAAATTTCCTCCGTTCTCATCCTTATAGAGGGATGCATAAAACTTTCCCAATACCCTGGTGATATCCTTGGGTCCTGACCAGACATTCCCATGTTTATCTTTGATTTCTAGTATGGGTGTCGCTGGATGTCTCCCCTTCGCTAGGCGTGCCAGGAGTCTACCCGCCTTGTCTCCATACCTGTGAAGTTCCATTTCCAATTTGCTTCTATACATACATTCTTTCCTATTTGCCCATATGTCAAATTCTTTTTTTGCTTCTATCCAATTTAGTTTGTCTCTCTCTGTCATTGTCTGTTTGTAATGCTGATATGCTCCCCTTACTGTCATACTGGATTTCAGATATTGGTCTTTGATTTTGTTTTTCAGTCTTGTTTGATATGCCATGACATGCCCTCTCAACACCACTTTAGCGGTCTCCCAAAAGAGCCCCGGGTCTCCCCTGTGTATCTCATTGTTTAACGCGAAGTCAGCCCACCATTCCTTCAGCATATTATTGAAGTCCTCTTCCTTTGTCATGTTGTCAGGAAACCTCCAAATGTAGTCCGTTCCCTTTTGATGTGTCTCCCTGGTTTCTACCACCACTGGGTATGGTCGGAAATGACCATGCTCTCTATATCTGTGGTGGCCACTCTTTGAAAAAGTAGTGGTGAAGTAAGGAGCATGTCAAGTCTCGACCAGGACCCATGTGGATGCGAAAAGTGCGTGAAATCCCTCTCTAGTGGATGCATTACCCTCCACGTGTCTATTAGGTTACAATGTTGAAACAGCTTTTCCAAGAGGCCTCCCTGGAGTGTACCCTCCCCTCCCCCAGCTCCCAGGGTCCGTGTGTATTTGGTGCGTCTATCCTCCTGTTCGTGTACCACCATATTGAAATCACCCCCTATTATGCGAAGGTTGATATGATCTGTCAATAGATCATTCTGGAGGGATTGGAAGAATGGCTTTTGAGCGGAGTTCGGTGCATATAAGTTATATATACTAAAAATGTCTTCTTTGATCTGCAAATTGAGGTGGATCAGTCTACCCTCTTTGTCCTTTTTCTCTGAGATTAATGTGTGGGCCAGTGATCTCCGCACTAGGATAATAACACCTGCTTTCCTTCCCATTGCCCCCGATCCATATACCTCCCCCACCCAAAGCTTTTTGAGGCGAAAGAAGTCTTCCTGTGTCAGGTGGGTCTCCTGTAGGAGGGCAACATCAGCATGTAATCTGTTGAGATGTCTAAGGACCATCATGCGCTTAGAGGGAGAGCGCAGGCCCTTGACGTTCCAGGAGACCCACCTAACCATATTTGGTGAAGGCTATCGATGAGACATAATGGAATGTCTGCCCGCTTCTCCTCAAGCCCTCATCAAGACACCTCTGCGCAACCCTTTTGCTGATAATATCTGAATATGCTTCGCCGGTACAGCTGAAAATGAAGATACAACCCCCATTGTTACATTGCATCAACCCATATCTTACCATAATATACCATCCCTCCCCCTCCCCGACATTTCCCCTTTTTCTTATCTTATCCGTTCTATTGACTTCTCTTTCTTCCTCCATGTCGTGCGTCGCCCCAAGGATGGGCCGCCGGAGATCCGCCTTACTTCAGAAACTAATGATGAGTTCACATTTTCAAGTCCCACCCCTTAGGGAAAACAAAATAAAGAGGGAGCAACAAACAAGTGAATAACGCAATCATGTCCAAACATTAAGCTTTCCTTTCTGTGTACTTTCTCTCACTTTCCCATTTCCCTTTGTCCCCCTCCCCACCTCACTACAGCCCTTTAATTTCTCCGGTCTTTTTGCATTGTTGAGGTCAGCAGTGCTTGCTTTCTTTCTTAGGATGTTCCAAACTGTAGATTTTGTCCCTCCTAATATCGTAGCGTTTTCCCGGATAGATTTTTCCTGTTTTCGCAGATGAAGGATGTCTTGTGTCACCTGCATGGAGAACTCCTCTGACCGCATGTTCTTCACAATGCAATCACCACACTTAAAATCAGCTCCAGATACCAAACCCTCTATAAACTTCATTTCCCCTCTCTTTTTAAAGAATCGAAAGCCCGTTTGACTAAATGGCTCTCACGCTCTCACTCCCCTTATCCTGGATGGGCCGGATGGCGGCGGTAAAAATGAACCTATTGCCTAGATTGATTTATGCCTTTGAGACCCGTCCAGTTAAAGTTCTGATTTCGGAGCTGAAGTCTCTCCAGGCGGCAATCATTAGATTCATATGGCAGCAAAAGCGCCATAGAGTGGCCAGGGAGGTTCTGATGACTCACAGGACTAGGGGGGCTATCCGTACCAGATATACTTAAATACTATTGGGCCACCCACTTGAGGAGAATCCCTTTCTGGACATCCCTATGGGCCTATAGCAGGTGGAATGAAGTAGAAAAATTATGGATCACCCCGATACTCCCTAACTCTCTTCTATGGTCACCTGCACAATGTAGCTCTCCCCCCCCCCCCTCCTGGGTCCCATGCAGTTCATACGTGACCTGTAGTTCGCCTGCACGCGTAGGTTTGCCCTCATGTCACCTTGTTCTCCCCTGGTGTCCTTCCTCTACCAACCACTGCTCCCCAGCAGTCTAGAATCTCCTATGGTCCATCCCTGGCTAGCGGCAGGTCTGTTCAGATTTGTGGATATTGATGGGAGGACCATGGAGATTCATTCGTTTGACCATCTCAAACGCCACTTTTCCCTTTCCAACCGGGAATTTTTTCAATATCTACAAATGAGAGATTTGGCTAATTCCCTATATGGTAGAGCAGGAGCCTCAAATCCCTACAGATTTTGAGAGAATATGCAGGAGGGGTATGGACACCAGGGGCTTGATCTCAGAAATATACAGCCTACTATCGGATCCACGGGATGTGTCAGGTGAACCTTTTTCCTACATGCGTAGGTGGGAGGCCGCCCTGGAGAGACGGATATCCCCCCGAGAGTGGTCTGTCATTTGGAGAATCAGTGTGCACCCTTTACAAAGAAAATATTTATAAAATCACAATGTTTTGGTACCACACTCCAGAATTTCTACATGGGCTGGACCCATCTATTCCTCCCTCATGTTGGAGGTGCGGAGAGGGCACATTTATTTTGGTCATGCCCAAAGAATCCTACCCTTTTGGGAACAAGTTAAATCTCTGATTGACAGGGTCCTGTATGCAGATGTGGACCTTGATCCCCTCGTCCTTCTTCTGGGTCATGGTGCTCCGGACATGAGCAAACTATCCACTAGATTGATGCACCATATTCTTTTCGGCGGCGAGATGCTTAATCGCACGTCACTGGAAACAGTCGAGCCCCCCCGACGCTCCAGGACCTCATTAGACGGATCAAAGATGTCAGACGGATGGAACATCTTACAGCCCTATTGAACGACTCTATAGA
>JARQOC010000004.1:601539133-601606552 GCA_033576535.1 Allobates femoralis
AAATGCCAGAAGTGGAGTATCTCCTGCTCCTAAGTCCCTTATGACAGTTCCCTACTCTCTATGCACAGCGCTGTCAGAAGTGCAGTATATCCTGCTCCTATGTCCCTTCTAACAGTTCTCTACGCTCTATGCACAGAAATGCCAGAAGTGGCTTATCTCCTGCTCCTATGTCCCTTCTGACCGTTCTCTACGTTCTATGTACAGAACTGTCAGAGGTGGAGTATCTCCTGCTCCTATGTCCCTTATGACAGTTCCCTACTCTCTATGCACATCGCTGTCAGAAGTGGCGTATCTCCTGCTTTTATGTCCCTTCTGACAGTTCTCTACGCTCTACGCACAGAGCTGTCAGAAGTGGCGTATCTCCTGCTCCTATGTCCTATGCAGAGCAGGAGTGTATGTTTACTGAGACCTGAACGGAGGCTGCAGGAGATGAGCAGCTCACTTTTCAAACAAGAAATTTAATGAGATATTGCCTTATCTGAAAGGTCCTTCAGTTTATCAAGCACAAGGTCCTTCAGTGGCTGAGCTTCTGCAGCCTATGTTCAATCTTGATTAGCAACTGCAAGAAGTGGTAACATATAGCGCGTTTCTGTGTATGTCTGTAAATGTCCATGTAGCAAAACTGGGTATGTCTGTAAATGTACATGTAGTGTGCATGTAGCAGAGCTGTGTATGTCTGCAAATATACATGTACAATGAATGTAGCAGAGCTGTGTATGTCTGTAAATGTGCATGTAGTGTGCATGTAGCAGAGCTGTGTATGTCTGCAAATATACACGTGCAATGAATGTAGCAGAGCTGTGTATGTCTATAAATGTGCATGTAGTGAGCATGTAGCAAGGCAGTGTATACATATTGAACAAAAACACATAAAATATTTTTATTACCTGTTTATTCTATTGCAGTACATTATAATTTGTGCTAATAACCTCTCCACTTTACACCACCAGAGAAGTTTTAATTAATAGGAGAAATATTTTTTGCTATTTTCAGCTTTTGAAATCTGGCATCCGTCTAATGGTAAGGAATGTCTTAGCTTATAAACCCACAGGCGTTTGTGCTCTGTTTAGGAGATCTGTTTTGGCTGCATTTTTTTGCAGCCATAACGATTCCTCTTATTGTGCAATAAAGCATCACAAACACATCATCCATTTGTGTTCCTTTTTTGCTCCTTTTAAGTGCTGTGCTCTTGCTTTTTCAAAGCAAACACACTGTACTATTCTATATTGGGGACACATGCAGACAGAAAGACACACACACTTTATTACCTTCCCCAAGATCGGTGGTGTCCAGGCACTGTCAAGACCTGCAGGAAGACAAAAGGACCTGGCCGTGTGACTCTCAGGCTGAGTCATATGGCCAGGTCCTGCCAGTGCACAGAGGAAGCAAATCACTGGAGCTCACTGTGGGATCGATGGAGAGGGTAAGTAATTGGAGTGTTTGGGGTGTGGAAAGCGCAGTAAAAAAGCATCACAAACTGGATTGTGTGAATACCAATCCGTTGCAAATTTTTTTTTCCTTTTTACCAGAATAGACAAACGCAGCACCAAAAATGGAGCAGAAAAGCACCAAAACGACAAGTAGGCACATAGCTTTATAGTCCAGGGAGGCACTGGGGTGGTAACTCTCATGAATATCATATATGCACTCCATACCAAAAATCATACTGTGTAGTGCAGCGTTTTTCAACTCTAGCCCTCAGGAGCCACCAACAGGTCGTGTTTTCAGGATTTTTCTACTTACAGCTATAGGTTGACTAACTTGAATGTGAACAAAGTTACAATATTGCAATTAGCTTCCATTCCTAAAACAAAGTGCTACCCTATTGGCGATATCCAAGTAAATGTCAGTGTCTCACCCAGTGGTTCCAGAACTCCAGTTCTTAGGCCCCCAAGCAGGTCATGTTTTCAGGATGTCCATAGTATCGCACAGGTGATTTCTTCATAATGGATACCATCACTAGTTCATTGCTAAAGAAATCCTGAAAACATGATCTGTGGGGGCTGTAAGGTCTGGAGTATAAGAAACACTAGTCTAACCCTTTAAATGGGATCGGTCAGCAGGTTTTTGCCATGTAAGCTGTGGGCAGCATGCTGCAGAGGCTAAAAAACAAAAGTCAACTGTGCCTCTCTTATCAAGCTCTGTGCTACTGATAAACTAAAAGCTTTATCACCTGGTGATTACCATTACTGGACTACTTTATCACATGCACAGGAGTCAGACATGCTCCTGCTGTGATTGATACTACACTGTCAATCTACAATCTATAGAGAGCTCTCCCAGCCAAAGAACATGCGTGACGCAGCAGGGTAACCCCGTCGCGTCACACAGGCCCTTCAGCATCGGCCTGCTGGGAGCAGACAGCAGTAACACCAGGCAGGTCGACGTATACACACATATACACACACATGATATTGCGACACAAAAACACATACTCATGCGGTGGGTCACATGACGCAGCGGGTCAACATATATACGCACACATGTAAATATACACATACAGACACATGGCGTGTCACGTGACGCGGCAGGGACAGAGATATACACATATACACACACATGCACATTCATGCGGCCGCCATCTTTGGACACTTGGGTATACAAAGATGGCAGCGGTGTGATGCGACAGCGTCATCGGGTCAAATGACCGCAGTTACCTCGGTAACCGGTCATGTGACCTGATCAGCTGATCGGGTTATGACGTAACCGCAGGTCCTGTAAGCATCTGGAGTGGAGGCGTCGGGGGACTCACTGGACAGGTGAGCATACATATTTTTTAGTTTTAACCCTTTCTTTTACTAAATTTCACTTCTGCAATGTATATACATACATTGCGGAAGTGAAATTAGATGGTAAGGAGCGATTTTAGTGTACCGAGAATGCTCAGTACACTAAAATCAGGTCCGAGGAACGTTCAGCTGTTTCCTCGGACCCACGCTCCATAGGCCCCTATGTTAACGGCTGCGGATCGGCTCGGATCCAATTGGAGCACTCTCTGATTTTGGCTACTGCAAAAAATCGGACCAAAACGGATCCAACACAAATCGGATGGCAATAAGGCCAAATCTGATCCGATCCGTGGCCCATAGGGATACATGGGGGCCAAATCGGATCCATGGCTGTCTGTTTTACAACGGACAGCTACGGATCCAAGAAGTACGCAGTGTGAAAGCAGCCTTAGCTGAATAGCATTATTGAAGGGGTCTCCTAGGACCCGGCAGCTCCTCCTTCTAACCTCCCTACATCTAGAGATCACATGACTGCAAGGTCCAGAAGAGGAAGATCTGACGGTCAGCTCTCCGATCCTGCACAACGTTTTATTATTTGCCAGCCCCTAACCAAAACAAGCAATGATAAGCAAACATGAAAATAATTACGATACAATTAATTAGGAAATATGATATGAACATAAACTATAGAGATAAAAACAGAAATTACCATAAAGCTTGAATATATAAGCAGCATCATCCCACTGTAGAAGGTGCTGTAAGATTCTGTCCTCATCCGTGATACAGTTTCCGCGGTCATCCTTTGGCCAGGAATTCAGTATAATGCTCGACACCAGTTGTCCAAAATTTGATAAGTCATAATTATCCAGCTGACTGAGAATATTATGCTCGGACTATGAAAGAAAAAGTGGGAAAAACATCGTAATGGCAATCACATTATAGTATCTACCAGGGGTTAAAGAGAACCGGTCATGTCCTATTTTGTTATTAAACCGCCCCCAATGTTATTTAGATCATGTATTGTGCATTAGTAAACAGTTTTTTTTAATCATTGTATTTATCCAAACAAACACTTTAGATACTTAGATGTTTTCATTAGCTAGCTGGGCAAACAGTCATACAGTCATATGGGTGGTTAGCGGACATGTCAATCACTCAGCTGCAAACATGCCGAATTTCATCTAATGCTGTAGGACACTGGTGATGTCACGACCATGTAACTATAATGGGAAGGGCTAAGTCTACATTGTCCTTTACATAAAGCCTGCTTAGCTCTGCCCATTTTGGTCACATGGTCATGACATCACACATGTTCTTCTATACAGCATTAGATTACATTTCAGAATGTTTGACATGTCCGCTAACCGTCCAGATGACTGTATGACAGTTTTGGCCAGGTAGCTAATGAAAACATTTAAGTATCTGAAGTACTAAGATAAATACTACTGCACAATACATGATCTAAATAACATTGGCAGTGGTTTAATAACAAAAAAAGGACACGTCAGGTTCCCTTTAAACATTTATTTTCACTCTGGAATAAGTTCAAAAGGGTTGCCTAAGCTTGGGGTGCAAGTCTACAGTCACTCCATGTGACTGCAGACTTGTGAATCGTCACTGAGCGCACTGTTAGGATGCTCCGGTGCTAGGAGTGGGCAGGCGCGTGACATATATGATATATGATTTGCATATACTGTATGCGGTCACTTGTAGTGAGTGAGGCAGGACATGTCTAGTCGGAGTGTGGTCAGAAGTATTGAAATTGCATACTTGCAGTCACATGACCACCCACTCCCCTTGTTGGAGAATCCTGACAGTGCGCTCTCTGCACACTGTGAGGATTGAGCCCCAAGCTCGGATAACGCCTATAAAGTTTTAGTTTGTGTATGAATGAGTCCAGAACGGCAGTGAGGACTTATGTAAGGTCATACAGTAGACCAATCAGGAAAAACAGAGTTCTAATAAATATTCATCCACCAGCAGGGTATGTTCGATCGAGCAAGGCCTGTATGTTACTATGGTCCTATAAAAAGATGCAAACCACAAAGTGTCCTCCTAATGGGATCTACAGTGATCATCTGTAATCTGTGCAGAAATGTGTAGAATGTGTTTAATCTCACTTCAGCACCACCAAAGGGGTAAGAAAGGATTATAGAGGACCTATCACCCCCCTGCTGCATGGCAATATAAATGCAGCACTGAATGCAGCATGTCTGCTGCATTCATGGAAGGGGTCCCCCATGTGTCTGTGTGCTGTGTACCCCAAGATATAGCCTAAAGAAAATTTACTGTTAGAAGCCATGGAGGCAGTCCCCATGGCTCGAGTGAGCTCGATTGACGAGGGGAGGGGGAGTGGGGCATTCCCTCCCCCTCTGCCTCTCTGTGCCGCCTCCTGCTGTGCTGTTTATGCTTTGTTCAGACACCAGGGCAGGAATCTGGAGCCGACGTCAGGACAAATGATTTGCATCCCCTCTGAGTGGCAGAGAGCAGGAGAGGAGGAGGGCAGAGCCAGCACAGCAGAAGAAGCACAGAGAGGCAGAGGGGGAGGGAATGGCCCCCCCTGTTAATCGAGCTCACTCCAGCCACAGGGAATGCCTCCATGGCTTCTAACAGTGAGTTTTCCTAAGGCTGTATCTCGGGGTACACAGCACACAGACACATAGGGGACATGCTGCATTCAGTGCTACACTTAGATTGCCATGCAGCAGGGGGATGACAGGTCCTCTTTAAGATGTACCCATTCAAAGCAATATGTGGTCTGTGTAAATCATGTTAAAATGAATATTAGACTCCTCTACAAATATTACAAAAATGGAAGGTGTTAGACTTTATTTATCGTACAACTACTGTTGCCTTCATGTTGCAGCTAAGAATAATAAATGCTTAGGAACTCATGCTTTGGAAGTAATGGAGATTTTTAGTAAAGATTAGCAAAAGTCAACATCAAAATTTCAATTAGTGAATCGCAATGTAATGAGTGAAACGTCACGTGTAGATGAATCTCTGTGTGCTTGGCCAATGATTTTTTTGGTCAACAAATAAGGCTGACTGTACCTGACAAGCAAAATGCACGGCTTCAATGGCACAGTCCTTAAAACATTTATTTATTGATGGGTGAAGGTCTTTAAATAGATCTTGCTCTTTGCAGTACAGTATAATCCGCTTATTAGGCTCCTCCTGTAACAGAAAAGCAACATGAAAACATGAAATATCAAAACGTCTGGCAGAGTGCATCATTATTATTTATAGAGCACCACTAATTCCATGGTGCTGTACATTAGAAGGAGGTACATAGATATAAATTACAATAAACTAAAATTATAGACTGGTACAGAGAGGACAGAGCCCTACCCATGCAGACATTACAGTGTAATGGGGAGGAGAGAGTAGCTTGGGGGGAGGGAAGATTGTGGCGGCGCCGGTGGTGTTGACGTGACAATGGTGTCATTGCAGACTGTAGGCTTCTTGTAAACATAGGTTTTCAAGTTCCATCTGAAGGTTCCAAATGTGGCAGATAATTGGATGTGTTTGGGCACAGAATTCCAGAAAATGGGGTATACTTGGGTGAAATCTTGGAGACGAATGGGTAAGGAACTTTTGAGTGTGGAAAAGACAAGGTGGTATTGGGAAGACCAGAGGTTATGCTCCAGAAGATATCAGGAGATTATGGATGGCTCTGTAGGTCAGTAGTTCATGTTAAATGTTTGAACTGGATACATTGGTGAATTGGGAGCCAATGAAGTGATTTACAAGAGGGAAGACTGGAGGAGTAACGAGGAAAGAGGTGGATTTTTCAGCCAGTAGACTGGAGAAGCGCGAGACTATTAGCAGGGAGGCCACAAAGGAGGAAGTTACAGTAGTCGAGGCGGGAGATGTTGAGAGCGTGCACTAGAATTATAGAAGATTCAGGGTTGACATAAATACAAATTCAGGAGATATTTTTGAGTTGGAGGCAGCAGCAGGTGGTGAGAGCTTGGGCATGAAGTTTGCATAACAAGGCAGAGTCAATGGTTATACTCCGAAGCACCGCACTTCCGGTAAAGTGAAAAGTGTGATGCTATTTATTGGGATACATACATCAGGTAGGTGAGGTATGTTAGATGGAGGAAAGATAGTGAATTAAATTTTGTCCATATCGAGCTTTAGGAAGTGAGAGGAGAAGGAGGATATGACTCTAGAATTCTGGATAACAGTGATGACGTCTGGGCCAGATAGGTAAATGGAAGTGTCATCAGCGTATATGTCAATACAAAAAAGGTGGGGGAACAAGAGGCGCAATAGTGCCCTATCACTAGTGACACTCAGATGTGAGTGGTGTAATGCAGTTCCACTCACCTATTCCAGTTGTGAGACCCACAACTGGTTTAACAGCATATCACAGTATCAGCTGCTGCAGGACCTCCACCGACCACTCCAACGTGGAAAAACAGCCAGAAAATATAGGAAGCAAGGTGTACCACGGTCCGCGCTGCTGAGTCCTCAAAATCACCTGGGATGCAAGATGTTGTAGCAGTATACTTCTTTATTCCTTCCTACGCGTTTCGGCGCCCTTCCTGGCACCTTCCATATTTTCTATCAGCGTATATGTGGCACTGGAAGCCATGGATCTTTGAGTTTTCCCAGACCAAAGGTGTAGATTAAAATAGTAGGGGTCCTAGGACAGAGCTTTGAGGGATACTAATAGGGAGATGGTGGGATGAGAAGGTAGTGTGGGAGCGGGAGATACTAAATGCGCAGTTGGAGAGGTAAGAGAAGATCCAGGAGAGGGAAAGGTCTTCGACAAGGGAAAAAAAGAATTGGTATTAGGAGGGAGTGATTGACTTTGTTGAAGGCTGAGGACAGGTCGAGTATAGAGAAATGTCTGTTAGCATTCGCAGTAAGTTGTTATTAATTTTGGTTAAAGCTGTTTCAGTGAAATGGGGAGGACTGAAGCCAGATTGTAGATATCGAAAAGCGAGCTAGATGAGACGTGAGCGTAAAGCTCAGCATGGACATTCTGTTCCAGGAGTTTGGAGGCAAACGGGAGCAGCTATATGAGACGATAACTACATGTAGAGGTGGCGTCGAGGGATGGGTTCTTCAGGATAGGTGTAATTGTGGCATGTTTTAAAGTTGAAGGGAAGATACCAGAAGTTAGTGATAGGTTGAAGAGATGCGTTAGGGGCAGAATTAGCTGGGGAGAAGGTGGGGTGGGGTCAAGTGTACAAGTGGGGAGTTGCAATTTGTAGAGAAGATGGGTAAGCTCTCCTTCAGTGATAGTGGGGAGGAGGGTTATGGAGGAGGGGCAGTGGTTTGTTGTACATATGAGTAGTGGTGGTTGCTTACTAAACACTTGCCTGATTTGACTGATCTAATACGCCACAAAGACTGATTCTGCTGATATGAGGGAGGTCAGAGGGGGTAGTGGTGAGCGGAATAGGAATTTAATAAGTGTTGAATAACTATTTGGGGTCATGAGATAAAGAAGATACAAGGGTTGTGAAGCTGAAGTGAGTGTTGACTTAAATGTAAAAGTTGCTTTATTGAATGTGGTGAAGTCTTCTTGTGTGTTTTTTGTGCCAACACCACTCAGTCACTGTTTACAGTTGTGAAAGCTTTTTAGTGAGGTTATTGTGGCGGGGTGTGTATTCATTCATCACACTCTGCCATGCATGAGGGGAGTTAACGAGTCATGATGCGAGTATGGGGTTGTAGAAAACACAGAGTGAAGATGTGGAGGACAGCAAATACAGTTACACCATTTTGAGATGACTGCATAAAATTTAGCAAATAAGGTCTTCTATTATGTTTGTTTCCTCAATTTATAAAAAAAAAGTCTAATGACTGCACATCAAGGCTATGTGCAAAGGGAACCTGTCAGCAGTTTTTTCACATATAAGCTGCGGCCACCACAAGTAAGGCCCTATATACAGCATTCTAGAATACTATATATAGGCCCCCAAGTTGGTCTGTATAATGTAAAAAACAGCTTTTATTGTACTTACCTGGGAGTGGTCCAGTCTGATGGGTGTCGTTGGTCTTGCATCTTGTGAATGACGCATTCTACGTCACCCACTCATTGGCCTTCAATGCGCTCCTGCACACACGTACTTTGCTCTGCCCTACTAAGGACTAAGGAGCTAAGTACTGTAGTGCGCAGGCGCAATGAAAGCTCAAAAATTGCCTGTGTATGCGTTCTTTGACTTTTCCCAACACTTTTCCATTCATACGGTGAGAGAGAAGTACGCATGCGCAGGAACACAATGGATGAGACCGTGTGGGAGTGATGTAGATCACACGTCACCCAATAAAGGCAGAGAAGAGGATGGCATTTTCAGGAGGAAAGGAGTCGCCAGACCAAGACCAACAACACTCATCAGACCAGATTGCCCCCAGGTAAGTATAATAAAAGCTGTTTTTTTTTTTTTTTTACATTATACAGTTTGTCTGGGGATATATATACAGTAATCTAGAATGCTGTATACAAGGGCTAACTGCTGGTGGCCACAGCATTCCAACAGGTTCACTAAGTATTTGCTGTATTTGTCTTCACCGTTTTGCCAAAAAAATGAAAGATTACCCAGTATCAAAGTGAATGGAAACCCTTATAAAGTCCCATCCACATGTTGTCATTTTTTCCTTGAGGATTTTAAAAATGTTCATATCTGGAGAATGACAATTTTTTTTCAGCATTCTTAAAGGGTTAGGCTGGCTTCACACTTGCGGATCCCTGTGCAGCGTTCAGAATGCTGCGGAGGGGTCCGCAAGTGTGAAGCCAGCCTTATTCACCCATTGCAATGCATAGGAAAAAAAAACACAAGGAAAAAAACATAAAAATGCATGTAAAAAAAAAAAAAAAGACAGCAAAAATTAGTATTTTATACTTTTTTTTCTGCCATGAGACATGTTTTTTGGGACAGAAATGTCTGCAGTAAATAAGTAATGTGTCCACATACCCTAAAAGTGTGTAATCCAAGAAAGTCCTGCTTCTTTAAAGTATTATCCTGCCCTGTACCTAGTTTTGTGATATTAGTGTAATGTGTAATATTTAAAGGGGTTGTCTGGGACTCTAACACTAATGACCTATCTTTATGGTAGGTCATTAATGTATAATGGGAAGGTTTATGACACATGGCACCCATGCCAATCAGTTCATCCTAGTGCCGCCATCAGATGGAACTACTTAGGAACTGCGCATTCAACCCCTATTGATCTGAATAGAGGGAGGATGTGCTGGATAGTTCCAGCCGGTGACAGAACAGGGAACAGCTGATCGATGATGGCCAGGTGTCGCAGAACCACGATCAATGGTAAAGTCCTGGACAACCTGTTTTATTTTGGGGGGGATTGCACTACAAAGATAAATTGATGTTCTATAGAAGCCTAGCCACACACTGTAAAGCCCCTGTCACATGGGGCAATATCGTCGGCCATTACAGAGGCGACGTGGCCTATCGGCGGCGACATCACCCCCACGTTGCCTCATGTAAAGGGGCGATGTCGGCGGTGCCGGCCGGTCACCTGGTTTCAGAGCAGTGCTCTGAAACCAGGCGACCATCATGGGGCGATGTGCACACATCGCCCCATGTAACCGGGCGCCGACGACCTGTCAGGCAATGGGAGCCATAGGCTCCCATTGTCCTGCATCGCCACTGGGGTTTTCAGACACCCCGGCGGCGATGCCGCCTGACAGCTCGCCGCTGCGGGGCTGGAGGTGTCACCCCGTGTACACGAGGGGCGGCGACATCCCCAGCCCCGTCGCCAGGTGTGACGGGGCCTTAAGACTAAGATGGCAACTATGGACCTCAGCAGACCAGTCTGGTATGACAACCAATCCGCAGCATGTGATCCTGAGCCCACTTCTTACACCGGCACTGACGTGACACACTGGCACACCGAATCAGGAAGGAATCAACAATACTATTGCCTACATTTCATACCTGATTAATTTTTCTGCACAGTAGCGGTAGGAGAGAAGCTTTCCACTTCGGAGTGACCTTTTCACCAGCGTTCAGAAGGAGACTCCATGCCTAGAATGTAAAGATGTGAAATATTGGGTGAATAATCTGTAGACAATTCAATTTATGAAAGGGAAGATGATAGATCACATGTATAGACACCAGTTTTATCATCCTGGAGGAAACAGAACAAATTCTAAATATGATCCATAAATAATTGCTGTACTGACATAATATCCTCTGGTGCTCACGAGAACAGAACATTGACCACATACATGGCAGTCTATAATGAGGCCTTACTTTATGGGAACGCATTATAGTCCCTAGTAAGGCCACTTTGGCAAACATAGCATAGTCCATTATATATTTCTTTTTGCTCCATCTGTCCGTTTTTACAATCATCATGTCCGCTGCTTTTCTTGTATGCAAAACGAAAATAAAAAAGATCATCTTCCCAAAAAATAGACCTTTCAATTCCTATAAATGATGACCAATGGAAGGACGCTGCCTCCTCTACATCTCAACTATCCTTTTCCAGAGTATGGGAAAGGTGGCTCATCGGACATCTGTACTTCATACATATTTACACTGTCTGCATATGTGTAAGTAATGTCTGGAAAGAGATATTTCAATTCTTTTCCTCACTAGTCGCTTGGGGGATTTTCAATTTTTCTCAATCGTGCTTTGACGCTTAATTGATTTTTCAACCTTCCTTTTCCCTCTTCAGACCATAATGATGCATTTATTCATAGCACCAAGACGTCAAACTGGAAGGATATAAAGAAACACCTCTATAATGTATGCCGTATTTTTTGCATTAGAAGACAAACACTCCCCCAAAATATTGTGGGAAATTGGGGTGCATTAATCCAAAAATTGTAATTTTTTTTAACTCACCGAGGAAGGGGGGGGGGGGGGGGGGAATGTTCCTGCACCAGGGAATGCCCTCCTGACTTTTAACAGTGAGTTTGCCTAAGGCTATATCTCGGGGTACACAGCACACAGACACATGGGGGACCCCTTTCCTGCATTTAGATTGCCATGCAGCAGGGGGTGACAGGTCCTCTTTAAATCCTTTTTGCGCCAAGAGGCTGGATGCATGGTATGTGGCAATCCGCAGCACAAATTTGAGCACAGGAGTAGTGCCCAGGTTTATTTCTTTTCTTTTATCAAAACCTCCCTAAGTACTCACAGTTATTGGCATATTTCTCTACATGGACTGATGCAAACTCGTGTCAAAAAAAAACTGAGATTCCAAGTTGTGAGGTTGCAAAACACGAAATGCTGGGGGGGGGTTGAATACTTTTGCAATGCACTGTAAATTCATCATTGACCTCCTGTTTAAAAGCAGACATCATTGTTCAGGTTGCACCTTAGTGCATAAGAGAAAAGTGTACTGCATTACTAAACTACTACAGTACTTGCAGCATGCCAGGACATGCTGAAAGTTGTAGTTTAGGAAAGTTATACAGAGTTATAAAGAACAGCCTTCAAAATAATTCTGAAAGCATCAATCTTTTCCAGAATAATAAGCCCTCTCAAAGCATCAGCTTCCAGCAGTAACCCTACAGCACTTACACCTCCCAGTGCCACTGTTATAGAACAGCCTCCACGAATATTGCAAACGGTCCCATTGATCTTACAGGGTTTCTAAAAAGCAATGCATAATACTCCCCTCCCTCAGCATAAAGCACCCGTACGTGTCCTGCATTTCTTTGCACCCCACTCCAGTTCTTCCTGCAGTACCACACAAGAGAAGTCCACCAGAGGATGAAGTCCATTTGATTAATTATCATGTTCACGGCACACATGGCCATATAGTGCAATCATGATGTGACTGCACTGTTCCTCCTCAACTTGTACAACTCTGTGCGGAGCAGTTTTGAATTTAGAAGTCAGAACTCTTCACAAGCTACTACACTTCCTTCACCACTTAGATAACAGTAAAAGTATACATGTTTGGCATCTACAAAGTCATACTGATCCAAGGCATCATACCAACACATCAGTGTTACCATATAGTACTGACCTGAGACATCATACCGACACGTCAGTGTTACCATATAGTACTGACCCCAGACATCGTACCGACACCTCAGTGTTACCATATAGTACTGACCCCAGACATCATACCGACATGTCAGTGTTACCATATAGTACTGACCCCATACATCATACCAACATGTCAGTGTTACCATATAGTACTGACCCCATACATCATACCAACATGTCAGTGTTACCATATAGTACTGACCCGAGGCATCATATTCACATTAGTGTCACCATATAGTACTGACCCGAGACATCATACCAACACGTCAGTGTTACCATATAGTACTGACCCGAGACATCATACCAACACGTCAGTGTTACCATATAGTACTGACCCGAGGCATCATACTGACACGTCAGTGTTACCATATAGTACTGACCCGAGACATCATACCAACACGTCACTGTTACCATATAGTACTGACCTGAGGCATCATATCGACACATCAGTGTTACCATATAGTACTGATGCGAGACATCATACCAACACGTCAGTGTTACCATATAGTACTGACCCGAGGCATCATACTGACAAGTCAGTGTTACCATATAGTACTGACCCGAGACATCATACCGACATGTCAGTGTTACCATATAGTACTGGCCCGAGACATCATACCGACATGTCAGTGTTACCATATAGTACCGAACTGAGACATCATACCAACACGTCAGTGTTACCATATAGTACTGACCCGAGACATCATACCGACACGTCAGTGTTACCATATAGTACTTCTGACCCGAGACATCATACCGACACGTCAGTGTTACCATATAGTACTGACCTCAGACATCACACCGACACCTCAGTGTTACCATATAGTACTGAACTGAGACATAGCAACACGTTACTGTTTCCATAAAAACTGACCCCAGACATTATAGCAACACATCACTGTTACCACATAGTACTGACCCGAAACATCATAGCAACATGTCACTGTTACCATATAGTACTAACCTGAGACATCATACCAACATGTCAGTGTTACCATATAGTACTGGCCCGAGATATCATACCGACATGTCAGTGTTACCATATAGTACTGACCCGAGATATCATACCGACATGTCAGTGTTACCATATAGTACCGAACTGAGACATCATACCAACACGTCAGTGTTACCATATAGTACTGACCCCAGACATCACACCGACACCTCAGTGTTACCATATAGTACCGAACTGAGACATAGCAACACGTTACTTTTTCCATAAAAACTGACCACAGACATCATAGCAACATGTCACTGTTACCATATAGTGAACATGATGAATAAAAAAAAAAATCCCCCAAAAATTGTGTAACTGCTCATATTTTCAATTTCATCGCACTTGGAATTTTTTCCCCATTTTCCAGTATATTATATCGTAAAATAAATGATGTCATTCAAAAGTACAACTCGCCCTGCACATTGTGCCATATATTTTGCATTTATTTATTTTTTTAATTGCTTAAATCATGACCATCGTTTTCATTTTTATTTCATAAATCAATAGTACATATGACAATAAGGAACTTTGTGCTATATATCTCAGACAAATCTGTTTCCTTTTCCTCCAGGATGGATCATTCATTCTTAAAATTCTCAGATCCTGGGTTTAATGTGTCTTCAGAGAATACAGATTTTATATTACTTAGGCTGCTTACACATCAGCGTTTTTGCCCGTTGGCAGCAGATCCGGCAGCTTTGACGCATCTGCTGCGTTATGGCTCACTTGCGGCAAGCCCCATTCATTTCCTATGGGACTTGTGGTCAGGCGCGGCAGTTGTGGCTTTCCCTGGGCAAAGCCACAACTGCCGCACCTGACCACAAGTTTCATAGCAAATGAGTGGGGCTTACCGCAAGTGAGCCATAACGCAGCAGATGCGTCAAAGCTGCCGGATCTGCTGCCAACGGGCAAAAACGCTGATGTGTAAGCAGCCTAAGTAATATAAAATCTGTATTCTCTGAAGACACATTAAACCCAGGATCTGAGAATTTTAAGAATGAATGATCCATCCTGGAGGAAAAACAAATTGGTCTTATAAGATATATGACAAAGTTCCTTATTGGAATATGTACTATTGATAATAACATCAGGTTCAACAGGTCTATCTACGTATTAATGTATGCAGACTGTATTGTGAGATTCGCTTTAACATACTATTATTTTTCAATCTTTTTTCATTTTTTATTAGAACTTCTATAAACATTAAAATAATGAATTACCTGCATCTCAACAGGAAATGTTCTTGCTCTGGTGTAATAGAAAGTAAATTTTTGCCCAAACACATTTTCAAGCCACTTCATAGTTAGCGATGTAGCGTGGTCAAACACTTCCATTATTTCAGGTGGCAACGACTCGGTTTCATCACTTTCATTCTAAGTTATTAAAAAAATATTAATGACAGAAAAAAATATCAAAATAGTTTGATCATTTAGTGAAATGAAATAAGATGTGTCATTTATACATGAAATGCATGTTCAGTGCGTACTCACCGGTAAACCTGCATATCTTAATAAGGTTAGGATGATCTCTGCAGACAGGGCCACCAGCTCATAACAGACCTTCAGATACTCATTGGAGAGGATAGCATGGTGCAGATGAAGGCTGGGCTTACAACAATGCTGAAGTGACTCCAACTTCAAAGGCCTACAAGTCGTCACAAAAAAGTAGAGAATGACAGTAAAAGTACAATACAGCATTAAATATAATTATCAAGGGAGCGCGGCCAAGCGGTGCATGCGTCGAGACGTGTCTTTATTGAGGCCTTACTACACTCATTCTCAGGGCCGCACCGTCCATAGGACAGTGTGAGAAGGGGGCGGCACCAACACCACACACCACCCTCCTGCGTGCCCGGCACCGGCAGCTTCTGTAGATAAGAAGCGCGGCGCAATGCTGCTGGAGGGCGGCTGGGAAGCGACAGCACACACCCCCCTCCCGCTACTCAACTCAGCTGCTGGAGGGCGGCGGGGCTGGGAAGCGACAGCACCCCCCCCCCTCCCTACTCACTTCAGGGCTCAGGCGGCAGGGATGCTTGATGCACCCCTGCTCATTCTGAACAGAGGATGGAGCTGTGAAAAAAAGTGAGGGTGTAGCGGTCAGGCTAGGGCAATACACTCAAGCTGGTTTCACATAGCGTATTTTTTCCTGTCTGTGGGTTCCTACTTTTTGCAGGAACGGACACCACAGGAGGTGACCCATTATTACAGCGTACAGCCACGGATCCTCAAAAATCGCAATGTGAAAGCAGCCTCGGAGTGCACACTCACAGCCCTCAGAGTCAGAGGTCAGTGGCTAATACCCAGGGTTAAGGAACTATCCTCAAAAGGCCCCCATTTCTTTTCTCTGGCCCAGGAGGAGAAGGAGGAGGAAGAGGAGGATGAGCCTCCTGCCATGGGGCATATTCATCTGAAGAGCACAGTAATGCACGGTAGATGTGCACCCTAGGTGGAATCTCCCTAAGGTAGTCCTTATCTCGACCGGATAGGCTGAATGCAGTTAATAAGTGAAACTCCGAACTGACTACACTGACAGGCCAAGTACGGTATATACAGGAAATCATCTCCACAATTCATCATGATGTGTGAGAAATGGCAGAGAGCACCACAGCAGTGGAGGGAAGAGTTAGCGAGCTGGAAGATGCTCTTCCTCCAGTCCGTTCATACAAAAGGTACATAGCAAGTAGTAAAGCAACCACCAAAGACGCAATAATATCACCGCGTCTTTGGCGATGTAGGGGCGATGTCGCCGCCAGTAGGCCATGCCCCTACGTCACCTATGTAATTGGCGGCGATGTCGCCCCGTGTGACGGGGCCTTTAGGGGGACTTTTCAGTGAAAGTGCAGCTTAAAAGAGCCATGTCTCTGGACATAAAAAGAAGAATGAGAGCACTATGCTTGCAATATTCTATGATCTATGCTATGCTGCTAAATTGAGAGTGGTTGCCCTTGGTTTTACTTCCTTAAATCTCCTAAAGATGCCCTTAGATGGTTAGACACTCATATACGCCAGATTCAACACAAGGGTGTGCAGGCTGGAAGGGCACCGGAATTAAAATATGTTGGTATCTGTTTCAATTTATTTGCAGGAGCGTGCACCAAATGGTTATGAGTAGTTTTGAGCCACATGTCTTAAAGAGAACCTGCTACATGGCAAACTAAATGCAGCACTGAATGCAACATGTCTGCTGCAATAAAGAGGACCGGTCACCAAACCAGGCATGGTGATCTAATTACAGCACTGGATGCAGCATGTCTGCTGCATCCAGACAAGGGGTCCCCCAGCCCTTGAGCCGCCCCTGTACCCCGAGTAAATACACTTAGAAAACTTACATCCTGCAGCCATAAAGGAGGTGGCTAGAGGCTGGAGCCAAAGGGCAGATTCACACCCCCTGCATGTTTAATCTGCCCACCGCTGCCTCTCTGATGCCCAATTGGTTGCCAGAATGGTCAAGGGTCTACTGAAGACCTTGTGTCTCTCATGACAGTACTCCTACATCAAGAAACAATCACTGATCTCAGGGGGACCAGTCAAGGAAACACTGCGGGCAGCCGGCTAAAGCGCTCAAACACAGTGAAATCCTAGGTGCATTGCCCGCTGGGAAATACGAATATGCAAATAAAATCTGTGGAGCCTCATTTAGGAGTCTCAAACATAGTACTAGCCAGAATCCTACTCCACACTGATGAGGGGCAAAACCCTGAAACAGCTGTATGTGGATGGATACCTGGCCTTGGTATTCCCTTGTCATATCTCTAAGCTTGTAAAGAGCTGGATATTGACTCAAAGGGCCACTTAATATGGTGGTTATGGTGGTCTCCTTAAAGAGCCACCCCATGGCTAGGCCCTTCCCTAGAGGGATATCTGGCTAGTCCTGTGTTTGAGACTCCTAAACGAGGCTCCACAGACTCTATTTGCATATTCATGACAGTACTCCAGTGAAAGCCAGCCTGATAGGAGACCACAATTTTTTTCAGTAGAAAGTGACATTTTGTTTTTAAAAATTAGTACAAAAAAAATTAGTACAAATCACCCCCTTTTTGCCTATGTAAAAAAAACAGATTAAGAATACACATACGGTATATACTCGTGTATAAGCCGACCCGTGTATAAGCCGACCCCCCTACTTTTGCCCCAAATATCTGGAAAAACCTATTGACTCGTGTATAAGCCGAGGGTGGACCCCAGCACAGGTATACAGCCCCCAGCAGTGTGGTATACAGGCCCCCCCAGTGGTATACAGGCCTCCCCAGTGGTAGTATACAGCAGCCCCATTGGTAGTATACAGCAGCCCCAGCAGCAGTATATAGCATCCCCAGCAGCCCCAGTGGTAGTATATAGCAGCCCCAGTGGTAGTATATAGCATCCCCAGCAGCCCCAGTGGTAGTATATAGCAGCCCCAGCGGTAGTATATAGCAGCCCCAGCGGTAGTATACAGCAGCCCCAGTGGTAGTATACAGCAGCCCCAGTGGTAGTATACAGCAGCCCCAGTGGTAGTATACAGCAGCCCCAGTGGTAGTATACAGCAGCCCCAGTGGTAGTATACAGCAGCCCCAGCAGCCCCAGTGGTAGTATATAGCAGCCCCAGCAGTAGTATATAGAAGCCCCAGTGGTAGTATATAGCATCCCCAGCAGCCCCAGTGGTAGTATATAGCAGCCCCAGCAGCCCCAGCAGCCCCAGTGGTAGTATATAGCAGCCCCAGCAGCCCCAGTGGTAGTATATAGCAGCCCCAGTGGTAGTATATATTAGCCCCAGTGGTAGTATATAGCAGCCCCAGCAGCCCCAGTGGTAGTATATAGCAGCCCCAGCAGTAGTATATAGCAGCCCCAGCAGCCCCAGTGGTAGTATATAGCAGCCCAGCAGCAGTATATAGCAGCCCCAGCGGTAGTATATAGCAGCCCCAGCAGCAGTATATAGCAGCCCCAGTGGTAGTATATAGCAGCCTCAGCGGTAGTATATAGCAGCCCCAGTGTTAGTATATAGCAGCCTCAGCAGTAGTATATAGCAGCCCCAGCAGTCCCAGTGGTAGTATACAGCAGCCCAGTGGTATACAGGCCCCAGCAGTATATACAGCAGCCCTGGGGGTACACAGCAGCCCCCTGGGGGTACCCAGCAGCCCCCAGGGGGTACCCAGCAGCCCCCAGGGGGTACCCAGCAGCCCCCAGGGGGTACCCAGCAGCCCCCAGGGGTACCCAGCAGCCCCCTGGGGGTACCCAGTGCCCCCAAATGCTGGCACTCACCCCCCTCCTCCTTATCTTACCATCCCGGTCTTCTGATCAGCGCCGCTCCTCGGTGCTCCGTCCTCGCTGCATCCGGGATCTCCGGCCGTCGCGCGATGACGTCATATGCCTGCGACGGCCGGGGATCCCGGATGTAGCTGGACGGACGGAACACCGAGGAGCGGCGCTGATCAGAAGACCGGGATGGTAATATAACCAGCGGGGGGGGGGCCCTTACAAGGGGGGACAGTGCCAGCATTTGGGGGGTATATATGAACTGCTTCCCCCTGCCGCTGATTGACAGGGGGAAGCAGTGCATATATAATGAGCGGCCCCACGTGACGGGGCCGCTCATACAGCAGCCTCCCCCCGCCTCCTGCAGCCTCCACAGCCCCGGACACAGCCCCCACCCGTATTGACTCGTGTATAAGCCGAGGGGGGAGACTTTTCAGCCCAAATTTTGGGCTGAAAAACTCTGCTTATACACGAGTATATACGGTATTTGTATTGTTACGTCTATGAAAGTCCCATCTATCAAATATTAATTTAATTACCCTGACCAGTAAACTACATAATGAAAAAGAAGAATTGAATCTAAAATGGTACAAATACAAATGTCTCCTCTAGGTGCAAAAAACAAGCCCTCACACAGCTCCATCCACCTAAAATTTTAAATGCCACTGATCCTGAAAAATGTTTTTTTTTTTTTTGTTTTTTTTTAAATTGCAGAACTTTTTTTCATTACTAAAACTTATGGAAAAAAAATGCATGTTTAACATTATTGCATTGACACTGAACTGGAGAATCATATAGCTCAGTAATTTTTACCTTATATTGAATATTGTAAATAATAATAATAAAAAATTTGCCATTTCGCTGCACTTAATATTATTTTTCCCTGCTTTCCAATACAATACATCACATCATAAAATGATTGGTGCCAATCCAAAGTACAACTTGGCCCTGTAAAAAGCAAACCTTCACATGGCTATGTGGACGGAAAAACAAAAATGTTAAGGTTCTTGGAAGGAGGACGAGGAAAAACGAAAACGCAAAAATGAAAACTGTCCATGTCAGAAAGGGGTTAAGTGATATACGCCGCTTAATTTGACACATCTTCCACCTTAGGCCCCTTTCACATCAGCGTTTTTGCTGATTCGCGGCAGATCCGGCACATTTTTCAGCATCTACCATGTAACGGCTGACTTGCGGCAAGCCCCATTCAATCCCTATGGGACTTGCGGCAAATGCGGGTAGTTGTGGTTTTGCCGGAACCGACACTGGCGGCAAGTCAAAAAAACGCAGCTAGCAGTGGGGTTTTTCTTGTCTGCCGCAAGTGCCAGATTTGCCGGATTCAGCAAACGCGCGCTTGAGCGCAAGTCCCATAGGGAATGAATGGGGCTTGCCGCAAGTCAGCCATTATGTGGTAGATGCGCGGCTCCCTGCCAGGCACTTATGTATTAACCTCATGCAGTAAAAATAGGCTTCCTTTTACTATGTAGCGCTTATAAGTAATTCAACAATGTTTTTAATCACATGATGTCATAGATCTAATGGATCTAATGGAAACAGAAGAATTAACTGGGCAGAAATGCAAAATGATCAATTGTAAAGTACACAATGTTATATGCCATATAAGGACTGCAATACATTAAGTGGATGAGTGCTTCGTGAAAGACCGCACATGTGGCCGGTAACCAAGGCAACAAGGCATAAACAAATTAAAAATCCCTTGATAAGGAGAAATTAATAACAAAGCTGCTGGTTTTTACAAATACTATGCATCTTTACCCACTTATGATGATAAGAAAAGAAAACGCCTTTAAAACTATGAGCGGCTAACTTTTTTTTTAATTAATGTCAGATATGCACTCCACTTACTTTCCTTGTTTTTCCATAATCTGTATTATTTTTCTTAAGGTTTCTTCGAGTTTCTGAAAGAATAAAGAGAAACAGAAAAAAGTAGTAAGTAATTTGCATTGTAATAAGTATTATTTGCACATACAGTTGTGGCCAAAAGTATTGACACCCCTGCAATTCTGTCAGATAATACTCAGTTTCTTCCTGAAAATGATTGCAATCACAAATTCTTTGGTATTATTATCTTCATTTAATTTGTCTTCAATGAAAAAACACAAAAAGAATTGTCCTAAAGCCAAATTGGATATAATTCCACACCAAACATGGCACTAAGGCTGCCTTCAGACTTGCAGATGCCTCCGTAGCGTTTTGCAGAGGCATCGGCAAGCATCTGCATGCAGACCGCGGCCCCTATGTTTATAATGGAGCGCACGGCGGTCTGCAGATGCTTGCAGACCGCCGTGCGCTCTCATTGGCTGCCATTAGTGATCTGTGCGCAGGCGGATGCCTGCGTACAGATCACACACTCTCGCCCGCACCAGGGACTCAACATCTCGCGACGAAACGCGTAGGGCTCTGCTGGGACCCCTTACTTGCTACTCTTGACTTAGTTGCCAGGTGTGATGGGTGGATATTGAAGTGATTTGACAGTAGGTGTGCTTTGCCCCAGGTCGTATCCTGTTCTTTTAGGACACTGCTGGAGATTGTTAGCAGGTTCTACAATACTGCTTATTATTAGATTGTGGCTTGTGACCAGGTGAGGACTTGGTTAAGGTGATGTGCTTAGCACCTACCAATCTATCTTGATTTATTGCTTGTTTACACCAATGCACTGGCACTTTATTGGTATGTGTGACAATTCTTTCTGTTATATGGTTTAAATTGTATAGACTTCTTTATTATTAGAACTAACTTGTACTGTGAAACATTATATATGGAGCTTTTTGTCACATGATTTTGTAGCTTGGACAGGGGTACCCTGATGTGTTATTGGGAGGTTTTCCCACACCTCCTTTTTAATTGTTTTTAACATATACAGTTTGTGTGTTTTTTTCTCTGTAATAAGAATAAAGTTTAAAAATTTGCATGTTATTTTGGTGATCACTCTTCTATTGTGTGTCGCTTCTCTTGTTGTAGCATATTCTATTTTTGACACACATGAGCGGATCCCAATTATTATTTACGGTGCCCTTGGAATCCTAATTTATTTTTATTATGTGCACGCCAGCAGGGGAGCTTTACACAATGATGGGGGGATGAGTGCAGGCACAGGGGCAAGTGTGCCTGCACTGGGGGATGAGTGCAGGCACAGGGGCAAGTGTGCCTGCACTTGGGGGTGGTGCAGGCACAGGGGCAATTCTGTCTGCACTGGGGCAAGTGTGCCAGCACAGGGGGTTGAGTGCAGGCACGGGGGCAAGTGTGCCTGCACTGGAGCAAGTGTGCCAGCACTGAGGGGTGAGTGCAGACACAGGGGCAAGGGTGCCAGCACTTGGGGGTGAGTGCAGGCACAGGGGAAAGTGTACCTGCACTTGGGGGTGGTGCAGGCACAGGGGCAATTCTGGCTGCACTGGGGCAAGTGTGGCAGCACAGAGGGTTGAGTGCAGGCACAGGGGCAATTCTGCCTGCACTGGGGCAAGTGTGCCAGCACAGGGGGTTGAGTGCAGGCACGGGGGCAAGTGTGCCTGCACTGGAGCAAGTGTGCCAGCACTGAGGGGTGAGTGCAGACACAGGGGCAAGGGTGCCAGCACTTGGGGTGAGTGCAGGCACAGGGAAAGTGTACCTGCACTTGGGGGTGGTGCAGGCACAGGGGCAATTCTGGCTGCACTGGGGCAAGTGTGGCAGCACAGAGGGTTGAGTGCAGGCACAGGGGCAATTCTGCCTGCACTGGGGCAAGTGTGCCAGCACAGGGGGTTGAGTGCAGGCACGGGGGCAAGTGTGCCTGCACTGGAGCAAGTGTGCCAGCACTGAGGGGTGAGTGCAGACACAGGGGCAAGGGTGCCAGCACTTGGGGGTGAGTGCAGGCACAGGGGAAAGTGTACCTGCACTTGGGGGTGGTGCAGGCACAGGGGCAATTCTGCCTGCACTGGGGCAAGTGTGGCAGCACAGAGGGTTGAGTGCAGGCACAGGGGCAATTCTGCCTGCACTGGGGCAAGTGTGCCAGCACAGGGGGGTGAGTGCAGGCACTGGGGAAAGTGTGCCATCAATAGGGGATGTGTGCCATCACTGGGGGACGTGAGCCAGCACAAGGGGGCTATATCCCAGGATGAGGGACAATGTACCAAGATGAGGGTGCTATGAGGGACATGTGACCTATATGATTTGTAAGACGGACACTGGCAGTATAAGACGGACCCCATTTAACATTAAAAACTATTTTTTTCTCTTTTTCCTTCACCAAATCTGGGGGTGCGTCTTATTATCAGGTGCGTCTTATAAAGCGAAAAATACGGTGTGTGTATATATATATATATATATATATATATATATATATATATATATATATATATATATATATATATATATATTTATTTATATATTTATTTGCCTTGTGGCGTCTGTCATTGCTCCTGTGTCCATTTGTCCCTGCATTGTGCATATATGGTAATATTACCCATATATACTAATAGTGCTCCCTGTGGCCATATATGGTGACTGTGTCCATATATGTTAATCTATATAAATACGGTAATTGCCTTGTGGCATCTGTCATCGCTCCTGAGTCCATTTGTCCCCGTATTGTGCATATATGGTAATATTACTCATATATAGTAATAGTGCCCCCTGTGCCCATATATTGTGACTGTGCCCATATATGGTAATTGGAATTAGATTAGATGAGATAAACTTTATTGATCCCGGAGGAAATTACAGTATTACATGTGAATGTGTCCATTATGGTAATAATGTCCATTGTGCCCATATATGGTAATAGCACTCTTGTACACCTTAAGGTAATAATGCCCCCTGTGGCCATATATATGGTAATAGGACTGTGCCCCTCATTGTAATTGGAGTAATGTTATTTTCTCTGGTAAGACCTATTCAGACTGGTAGATTGTCTGAAGAAAAATTGATGATAAAATGAGTCCTGTGTCATACCAACAGTAAAGCATCCTGACATCAGACAGAGCATTAGTGCTTGGGCAGGGTATTCTCATTGGGGAATCTAAGAAAACTGGGATTAGATATTAATGGGCAGTATACGAACATCCTTTCTAAGAAGTAGCATCAAGGAACAGCATAAAAATTGGAGGTCTTAAATTTCAAGGATGTATAACAAGGAAAACAAAGTTTAATAAAAACAGAAATTATTGATCGAGCAACTAAATGTAGCTTGAATTTAAAAATATTCATAATATGAAATTATTCACTAACCTCTCTGTTAAAATATTGACCATCAAGTATTTTGAAGTAACACGCTCTGAGAACTCCTGCAATTCGTACTGGAAATTCATCTAAAAATGTAACCATCTGATCAAGTGGTATTAAACACAGCCATGACTGGATCACCATTGGGTGTGCCTGGAGTAAATACTTCTTCTTAGTCATCTTTCCAAGAACATCGATGGTGCTTAATAAAGAAAAAGTTTTGTATTTGTCAAAGCAGTTGTAGACTGGTGCTTCACTTAAAAGGTATTTCCTAAAATATTAAGTTATCGACTATGAATGGTAAGGGATAACTTGCTAATCCCTGGAACCTGATCATGGGGATCTGCTGTCATCTAAGCTCTGACAGTCTCAGTCAATGAATGGAGTGGAGGTTGAACAGGGGGACTTCATTCTATTGAAGATAGGGTTTTGAAGAGCTGATTCCAGGTTCCCGAGCCACGTTTTTGGCATTATTATTATTAAGTTCCCAGGGGGTTGGGCTCAAAGAATAAAAAAATCAGTTTCTTCATAATAAAGCCTCAAAGAGGATCACTACACAGTTTCTTTCATTATTGGTGGTTTTCTTTTCAGGTCACACACTGTTACTTGGAAGGTCCAACATAATCAGGAATCCATTTAGGAATGCATAATAATTATTAAGGTGGGTTCACGCACCAATGTGTATTTTTGCCATGGTTTCTCAAAACCACAGCAAAAATATAACAGTTGTTAATGCTTACTAGTCTGTTACTGGTAGTGTTGATTTAAGGACCTAGTAGACAGTGGCGCAACTTGAAGCTCATGGGCCCCGATGCCAAAGCTCCAATGGGGCCCCCAATTATTGAAAATATTTTATAGGAGTAGTCTTTTTCTATAGGCCAAATGGACTTTTAGGGCCCCTTAGGCTCCAGGGCCGGGGTGTTACTGCAACCCTTGCACCTATTAGAATGACACCCCTGCCACTAGACCTGTTCTTGCTCAACCAGACCTCCAGGGCGGGGGCTGTTTTGTCTCAAGGTCCTACGACTAACTAACCTGCGACCATGTGCCTTTTTCTCTAAAAAATGTTCTCCTGCTGAAAGAAACTATGATGTGGGTAATCGAGAGTTACTTGCTGTCAAGTTGGCTTTTGAAGAATGGAGGCATTTTTTGGAAGGAGCCGTTCATCCAGTCACCATGGTGACAGATCACAAAAATCTAGCTTATATTGAATCTGCCAAGCGGTTGACAGACTAGATGGTCTTAATTTTTTTTTCAAGATTTAATTTTTCTATCACGTTCAGACCAGGGTCTAAGGAAGTGAGGTCGGATGCCCTGACTCAGTCTTGATTCGGCGTCTCCTCCAGAACCTTCTTCCTCCATTCTTCCTTAGGGTATTGTTGTTGCCATGATTTTCTGTGAGTTGAAAGCAGAAATCTGTCCTGCTCAGTCCTTGGCTTCTTCCAATACTCTTGAATGCAAGTTGTTTGTCCCTGTGTATCTCAGATTACGCCTTTTGCAAGAATTCCATGATTCTGTGTTGAGTGGTTATCCTGTGGTCACTGCCACCCAGAAGGCAGTTGCTGGACTCATTTGTCCATTCATTTAATTTCAGATTTACCTCTGTCTGGGGGGATGACTGCTATTTGGGTGATCGATTAAGCAAACAAGCTCACTTTGTCCCATTATCTAGGTTAACCAATGCTCAAACTCTCTCCAAACTGTTTATTGTTCATGTGGAACGATTGCATGGGATTCCTCTAAATATTATATCTGATAGGGGAGTACAATTAATCTTTAGATTTTGGAGGGCTTTATGCAGGAAATTGGGGATTGATTTGTCCTTTTGCTCTGCTCATCACCCTGAATCTAACTGTCAGACTGAAAGGACAAATCAGTCTTTGGAACAAAATTTTAAGATGTTTTGTCGCCGATCAGCAGGAGAATTGGTCGTCATTTCTTCCTCTGGCTGAGTTTGCCTTCAACAGACAGGTTAATCAGTCCATGGAGACCTCATAGTTTTTCTGTATTTATGGGTTTCATCCTCATTTTGGCGAGTTCTCCAGCATAAGTTCTGGGTGTCCTGGGGTAGATTATACATTTCAAGAGCTGCGGAATGTCTGGAGAGAGGTTAAGAGGAACATTGGGGTGGCTCAGCATAGGTAGAAACGGAAGGCCGATAGGAGGCGCTCATCAAAGGCCGCCTTCAAAGTGGGAGATAAGGTACGGCTATCCTCTAGGAATATTAGATTGAAGATGCCCTCGCTGAAGTTTGGTTCTAGCTCCATTGGTCATTATGAGATTCTGGAGGTGGTCAATCCAGTTGCCTTCCGATTAAAACTCCCTCGGTCTTTTAGTGTTCCTAATGTGTTCTATAAGTCATTGTTTGAGTTTTTTATTCCTTCTGCTCGCTCTCTCTCGCCCTCACCTCCTCTGGTGTCTATTGAGGGAAGGTTGGAATATGAGGTACAAAGGATCAACGATTCCCAAATGTTCCCGAATACCCTTCAATATCTGGTGCATTGGAAAGGGGTATGGACCTGAAGAACGGTGTTGGGTTCCAGCTCATTCTGTAAGGGCTAATCAGTTGGTCAGGGTCTTTTATCGGAGGTTTCCTGGGAAACCTGGGGGTCCCCTTGAAGAGGGGGTACTGTCACGATCTCCACACTGTGCCTCTCTGCTATGTTACTATTGTGTGGAAGCTGTCAGTCTGTGCTGCAATCATCTGTGTTTCACTTCCCTCGATTAGTCCTCTATTAAGCTTCCTAGCTCCTCCATTCATTGTCAATCATACACCAGCTGCTGCCTATGCAAGATTTGATCCTTCTGTGCCTGACCCAGCCCGACTATTCCCTCACCTAGACTTTGACTATTTGCCAGTGACCCGACTTTTCTTTTGCCTGCTTCCTTGTCTCTCTGGTTTTCCTGACTCCAGCTTGTAAATTGAACTTCGTCTCTGACTACCCCCTGTTGTTACTGCACATTTCCTGGACCTGACCTCAGATCGTTTGTCCTCCCTTAAATAATACTACTTACTGGATAAGTTATTATAATTGCTATCTGTAATTGCAGTCTCTCTTTTCACATCTGGGACTAGTAGTGACACGCGTCACATTTATGTACAGAATCATCTTTTTTATGAAATCCTAATAAAAGTTTTGTATAATCCCAACACCTAATTTATAATCCACCAACTAAGTGAATTAACTCACACTGACCCCCTAGATCAGGGGTCTCAAACTCGCGGCCCCTGGGGCTTCCCTGTGTGGCCCCCAGCACTTTGGACAAAGAACCATGCTGGCGGCAGTCCAGTGCATGGGGCCGCCGCGGTCTACGCTATAACATTACTTGCGGCCACCTCACTGTCTCTGCCGCTCGCTCTGCTGCTCTGTAAGCTCAATACAAGCCCTCAGCCAATGAGAGGCCGCTGACGTCACCTGCGCGCCTCGCATTGGCTGACGGTGGCTTGCATTGAACTGGCAGAGCGAGCGGCAGAGTGAAGCGGCCGGAAGTAATATGCACTGGACCGCCGCCAGCATGGTTCTTTGTCCAAAGTGCTGGGGGCCGCACAGGGAAGCCCCAGGGGCCCCATGCACTGGAACGCCGCCAGCATGGTTAGGGTAATAAAAGTGTGTGCTAATGTGAGTGCCTGTGCCTGTGAGTGAGTGCCTGTGCCTGTGAGTGAGTGTGAGTGCCTGTGAGTGAGTGTGAGTGCCTGTGAGTGCGATTGCCTGTGAGTGCCTGTGAGTGTGAGTGCCTGTGAGCGTGAGTGCCTGTGAGCGTGAGTGCCTGTGAGCGTGAGTGCCTGTGAGTGTGAGTGCCTGTGAGCGTGAGTGCCTGTGAGTGTGAGTGCCTGTCTTGAGAGTGCCTGTCTTGAGAGTGCCTGTCTTGAGAGTGCCTGTCTTGAGAGTGCCTGTCTTGAGAGTGCCTGTTCGTGTGAGTGCCTCTTGAGTGCCTGTGGGTGCCTGCGTTTGTGAGTGCCTGTGAGTGTAAGTGCCTGTGGGTGTCAGAGTGCCTGTGGGTGCCTGTGAGTGTGAGTGCGCGAGGGAATCAGAGTGCGCGAGGGAATCAGAGTGCGCGAGGGAATCAGAGTGCGCGAGGGAATCAGAGTGCGCGAGGGAATCAGAGTGCGCGAGGGAATCAGAGTGCGCGAGGGTAACAGAGTGCGCGAGGGTAACAGAGTGCGCGAGGGTAACAGAGTGCGCGAGGGTAACAGAGTGCGCGAGGGTAACAGAGTGCGCGAGGGTAACAGAGTGCGCGAGGGTAACATAGTGCGCGAGGGTAACAGAGTGCGCGAGGGTATCAGAGTGCGCAATTTTGCACAGAAGTGTGTGATTATAACAAAAGTCCTTGGCGGTCCGCCGTCTTCATCAGGTGGATTTACCTGATGAAGACGGCGGACCGCCGTAGAAACAAGTTGTGGTTTATTAAAGGTAATTAAACGTGCGCCTCCTGTGCTCTAGCGCTTCTGTTATAATCACACACTTCTGTACAAATATCATATCCCCATCCTAGGGTTGCAGCAGGAGCAGCTGTGAACCTGAGTCACCGCTAACAAAATCCAAAGGACCTGCAGTGACGTAGCTGAGAACGTCACAGGTTCAGATGATCGGCTGCTCGAATCACCTGACTGGAAGAAGGAGCTGCTCGTGGAGGAAACCCCGACCGCTGGAGTCCGGAGCCATCCACTGCGATATGCCGAGGTTGTGCAGCGTTGCAGAACCTCCAAAGGTGAGATGCGAACACCCCATATCTGTTATTGACGCCCCCACTAGACCACCAGGTACCGCTCATGGGTTGTGCTTCCCCCCCTTTTGTTCCACATGAGTGAGTGTGAGTGAGTGTGAGTTAATGTGTGAGTGGGTGTCATTGTGAGTGAATATGTGTGAGTGTGTAAAAAGAAGGCAGACCAGGTTGGGGATATCACTAAAAAAGAGGTCCAGTATGGGGGACAGGATGGTGACATCACTACAAAAGGGGATCAGTATGGAGGTCATCATTACAAAAAGGGACCAGCACGGGGGACATTACTACAGAAGGGGATCAGGTTGGGGATATTAGTACAAGAGGGGGACCAGGATGGGGACCAGTATGGGGACATTACAACAAGAAAGGGACCAAGATGCGGACATTACTACAAGAAGGGGATCAGGATTTGGACGTTACTACATTGACCAAAAAATCTGGTATTACTAAAAATGTCAGGGTACCGTCACACCAGGTGACATCGTCCCGTGTAAAGTGACGATTTTGCGCTGAAAAATTGGCTCCAAGTGGTCGCCTGGTTTCACAGTACTGCTGTGAAACCAGGCGACCACTCTCAGGCGATGTGTAAGCATCGCCCTGTGTAACATCGCGAATGGCGATGTTACAGGCGATGGGAGCCATAGGCTCCCATGTTGCAGGATCCCTGCTGGGGTTTCTAGACACCCCAACAGCGACGTTGCCTGAAACATCGCCAAAGCATCACCGAAGGTATCGCCGCGTCTAAACACACGACGCTGGCGGGGTGCCAAAAATGTGCGCGCTCCCATGCGTCGCCTGCGATATCTCCGCCGATGTCACCTGGTGTGACGGTACCCTTAGTCCTACAAGCAATGCGGCCCCCGATGAAACATTTTTTTCTATGTGCGGCCCACCAACCCAGCCGAGTTTGAGACCCCTGCCCTAGATATAGCCACACATACACTCTGTTAGGTCAGGGGATAAATAGATGGCTCTACTGGGAAGGATCACAATCATAGCTCCCTTTTCTCATTTAAACATCTTTAAAATAAAATATATATGTAAATATATGACAATTGTAAACGTAATTATAGTATAATGTAATTATTTAACAAATATTTCACAACATATTTTACAAGAATTATTAAAAAAAAAAAAGAACATAGTTACCTTGAATATTTTCTAATCTTATCATAAGCTAGCCCTTCAAGACCTGCCCAGACATCTTCTTGATCTGACATTATGGGCTCAGAGGTGGATATATGAGAAAATGTATGCAGGACTGGCAGGACCCATACCCACTGCTCTACATTATAGTCTATACAACCGCGGCACAGCTGACGTAATAGTTCATGTATTCTGTAACACAAAAGTAAGGGCAGCAATGGGCATATATTAAGGAAACAGAAAGGATCAAACATGAATCCTAAGCAATTAACAATATGTTTATCTTTATAATAAAGTAACTGTACACCTAAAAGAGAACTAGCAATGTTCAGAAATACTATGTAGCTACGGATACAGGGTTAATCTGCAGGTAAAAGCATTAAAATTATGTCAGGCAGCTTTACTGAAGCAGCAGCTACAGGGAGAAAATTAATTTATATTCTCCCTGTAGCCGCTCGCTTCCCAATCATTGAGGTGGAGCAGATAGTTACACAGTTACAGTTACCACTAAATATACAGCGAGTGAGCTGTAATCACTCCCTGGCATACCGACTGACAGCCTGCTCTGCACCTAGTCCGTGAAGCAATGTTTTTCCCCATTGATGGCAAGTATTTTTTTTTTGCATAGGGAGCTGAAGTTTTGGTTTGGTTGGTGTCATTTTAGGTGAAATACAACATTTTATAGCTTTTTTTTTTTCGGTTTTGTATCTTATGGAGTTGCTGGCTCCTTGCTGCAATTTGCACCCTCATTGCCTACTGGTGATCTAGGGTCTAGATGGTGTCCGTCCACTTAGTAGCTGGGAGGTGGCTGATCACTGGTCTCTCGCTGTCACACACAGGACCAAAAAAATGTATCTTAACGATCTGTAGCGATCAGCGACCTCACAGCAGAGGCCAGGTCGCTGATGAGTGACACACACTGCGACATCGCTGGAGAGGTCGCTGTTACGTCACAAAATCTGTGACGTTACAGCGATATCGCTGGCGATGTTGCAGTGTGTGAAGTACCCATAAGACCTCATTCAGATGCCCTTTTTCTCACATACGAGACAAATGGATTGATTACTTTAATTATACTTTGATCAGACTGTGGTCCTAGTGTCGTCATTATTTCTCAAGAAACAATTTGCCACCTTCTTCTATGTGACAGTCCATGAAACTTTGCTGGATGGCATCAGAGTGAGGTCAGATTTTTTTTATGGACCCATAGAATCAGATTAACGTCGGACATGTCAAAGCGATTTTCTGCGGACCGGCTAGTATCCAAAAAAAAATTATAGACATGTGAATGTCCCCACAAACTATGCTATTTATGAAAACTATGCATAGCTCTCGTAGGGGAAAATTAGATGACTGAATGAGTCTAATGGTGGGGTTACACGTAGTGATATCGTCCCGATATCGCATACAACGCCGCGGGAGCGCGCATTTTGGGAGCACTTTTCCCGATATCGCATCGCCGGTTTACACGCTGCGATATCGGGAAACAACGTCCCTCCGATGGGTACGCCCACCAACCCAGTAACGACCATTTAACATGGGAGTTAATGGGTGAGGTGCGAGTACAGATCGGAGTTGGGCTGTCACACGCTGCGATGCTGGTACAACGGCCTTGCGATATCGGGGAGTTGAATAGCTCCGCTATTCAACTCCGATATCGTTTTGGCATCGTTCCAGCATCGCGTTGTACGCTCAAACCGTACAACGCGCACACGATATCGGGTCCAACTCGCGACCCACGTGACTTTTTGTCGGAGTTGGGTCGGAGTTGGACGCCGATATCGCGGCGTGTAAACCCACCATTAGTATAATAGCCAAATGAAGGTCTCCTTGAATAGCAAGATACTCATCAGTTCACAATGACCTCAGGTTCTGAATGCAGAGCAGGTGGCAATAGGACTAAAACCAACACAAGTTCATCACTAAACCATTACATAAATGGGAAAAAATACTTACCCTGGATAGTTACTGAACAGAGACTTTACATCATGAAGTTCACCGATCAACTTGTCTCTCGGCTTTTCATCCAAGCACAGAACACTGCAGACTTTTGCTAAATGATCTTTACCAATAGGAATGGAAAAGGTCTCAACAATCCAGATGCAAATTATTCCTGCGGTTAGTCTGTCCAGCTTCACAGCAGTGTCCTGCTGCTTATTTTTATTAATGAAAGGGTCACAGATTTTAATGAGTAAACTCGTCATCAAAGATTGAACCTACGTGACAAAAGTCAGTATCAGAGTCAGCATATGAAATTGGAAGCTTTTTAAAAAATGATTTGTACTTGTAAAATAAATTATTTGAGACGAAATACAGTGTTAAATAGTACAGATAAATTATAAACACTGCAACTGTGTATTATTTATCATACTCAGTGCTTTTTTTGTAAAAGAACATTTACCAGTAGCGGCAGGGAGGGGGGGTGCTGTCAGGCGCCAGCGGCTTGAGGAGCTGGGGGGGTTGTGGAGCTATCAGGCGCCTGCGGCCGTAATTAAGAAGCGGGAGTGGGGGGGGGGTTGTGCTGGCTTTCAGCTGGGAGATCCTGTGGGCAGCATGCCGTGGACGGCAATCCCCATATAGCTCCGTCCCCTCTGCATATTTTACCCGGTACGCCGTACCAGTACGTACCCCCCCTCTGCATATTTTCCAGTACACCGTACCTCCATGTACCCCCACAGAAAAAGCACTGATCATACTGAAAAAGAAAGTCCAATTTATATAAAAATACATAGGAAAACCCCTTCTAATTTTATGTTTCCCCCAGATAAAATAAAAAAAATCCTATACTCCCCTCCAGTGCTGGCACCGTTCCAGCGGTGTCCGAACACTTGTTCCTGGGGGTCACGTGAGGTTGTGACGCCACGACATCCTCGTATCCAATAACCGCCGGCTTCCCTCTCCTCGCATTCAGACCCAAAGAAGTGACTGGCAGCTACAGCGTTCACTTCCTGTTGATAAATGCATATGTCCGAAGGCGGGGAGAGAGAAGCCGGCGGTGATTGGATACGAGGATGGCGTGGCGTCACAACCTCACATGACCCCCAGGAACAAGTGTTCGGACGCCGCTGGAACAACGCCAGCACTGGAGAGAAGGATTTTTTATTTCATCTGGGGGAAACATCTGGAATAAGCAGGGGTTGTCCGAGTAGTGAACAATACATCCTGTTTGTACACTGTACATTTGTGCCTCAAATATGTCTTATATTTTATTTAACTCCGTTTAATACCTTTTCATGAGACGGCCATTGAGACTGCTTCATCAGAGACTGTGACGACACGAAATGGAATTGCTTCAGTTGTTCAAAAAAGCCAAATAAATTGATCTCATTGCAGGTTGCAAGAATACTGTAAATGTCGTTGAGCATGATTAAACCCGCCTTCTTTCTTGCTTCACCGATGGCTTTGGGTCCATCTTTCCAGAACTCCCAGAAGCGACGATCATTCTTTTTAATGCACACATCATCGTACTGATGCCACTCTAAAAACAAAACACAAATAAAACTAATCGTTATTACATCAAGCAATGTTCCAAACTGTAATTAATGGGGTTTCCCATGAATAAAGAGTTGATTGCTCTCAGTGGAAGAAACAAGATAACAATCTTGTAGTTGTGATACCTTTTAATGGCTAACAAAAATAAAATAAGGCTACATTCACACACAGGGCTTTTCTTGGGCTTTTTGCAATAGGGCTTGAAGTTAGCTGGCAAAAAAAGCTGACATCAACCCCTTCATTACCCTGTCTGCCACCGCTACACAGCAGATGGAAGAGTGGGGTAACTGTCAATTTTGGCATCTCTTATGGAGGGACCAATTCTGGGGCGGCTGCTGGCTGCAATTTTCAGCATGGGGGGCCTAGAACGCTTGGGGCTCACGATACTGAGAATTATAGCCCCCAGCTGCCTAGGTTACCTTGACTGCCAATAGAAAATACAGCTATGCCCACACCAATTTTTTTTTTTTAGTTAGTTTTTTAAATAACTTAAAAATAGGACTCCCCTGCATTTTTCATTGCCAGCAAAGGTAACACCAAGCAGCGGGGGTTGGCAGCCAGTAGCTGCTTGGTTTACCTGTGATGGCAATAGAAAAAGGAGAATTTTGTGTACTCACCGTAAATTCCTTTTCTCTTAGCCTCTAATTGGGGGACACAGGACCGTGGGTATTATGCTGCTGTCCACTAGGAGGCGACACTAAGTATACTTCTGAAACAAGAAAACAGTGCGGCTCCTCCCCTGCAGTATATACACCCTGGCTGGCTTCAGCGTCACCAGTTTTGTGACTAAAGCAGTAGGAAAGCTAGTAGCCCATCTACATAAAATATATATCTGAAAAACAGTTAACCATAACTGATGAAACAGAACTGAAATAACAAGATAATAGCCGGATAGGCAACAGGGAGGGTGCGGTGTCCCCCAATTAGAGGCTAAGAGAAAAGGAATTTACGGTGAGTACACAAAATTCTCCTTTTCTCCTTCGCCTCATTGGGGAACACAGGACCGTGGGACGTCCAAAAGCAGTCCCTGGGTGGGATATATAGACGTATCTTGACCCTCTACAGGTGGGCAACTGCCGCCTGCAGAACACGTCTGCCCAGACTAGCCTCAGCCGAGGACTGAACATGCACATTGTAATGTTTAGCAAAAGTGTGCAGGCTGGACCAGGTGGCGGCCCTGCACACTTGTTCGGCAGAAGCCTGATGTCGAATAGCCCAGGAGGCCCCTACCGCACGGGTAGAGTGCGCGCGCAGCCCCGGAGGAACGGGCTGACCCTTGAGTTGGTAGGCTTGTGAGATCGTCACCCTGATCCATCTGGCTAGGGTAGCCTTGGATGCAGGCATTCCTTTACGGAGTCTTTCTGGAAGAATAAACAGAGAATCAGTCTTCCTAAATACCGCCGTACAGGAAATGTAGAGGCGAAGAGCCCGAACCAAATCCAGCGAATGCAAGGCCCTCTCCACACGATGAGCCGGCGCCGGACAGAAAGACGGCAGAGTTATGTCCTGATTCAAATGAAACGAGGACACTACCTTGGGAAGGAAGGACGGAACCGGGCGCAACACCACCCTGTCCTGATGGAAAGAGAGAAAGGGAGGCTTGCAGGATAGGGCTGCTAGTTTCGACACGCGCCGAATAGATGTAATTGCCACAAGAAAAACTACTTTGAGACAAAATGCGAAGAGGGACCTCTCTGAGAGGTTCGAAAGGAGGCCTTTGTAAAGCGTCCAGAACTAGATTCAGATCCCATGTTTCCAAGGGTCTCTTGTAGGGTGGAACGAGGCAGGAGACCCCCTGTAAAAAGGTCCTGACCTGTGATCTGTTAGCTAATTTGCGCTGAAAAAGGACAGACAAGGCAGAAACTTGTCCCTTCAAAGACCCTAAGGAAAGACCGGAGTCAAGACCAGTCTGAAGAAAACCTAAAATGGCTGGCAACGAGAATTGCAGGGGCGGACGGTTCTGGGAGTTACACCAGGAGAAGAAGGCCTTCCAGGTGCGATGGTAAATGCGAGCCGAAGAAGGCTTTCTCGCATTAAGCATGGTCGTAATGACACCCAGAGACATACCTGCCTGAGTTAACACCCAGGTCTCAAACGGCCACGCCGTCAAACTCAGGGTCGAGGATTTCTGATGGAGGAGAGGACCCTGTGAGAGTAGATCTGGCCGATCCGGAAGGCGCCAGGGGGAATCGCCGAGAAGACGGACCAGATCGGCGTACCAGGCGCGACGTGGCCAGTCTGGAGCGATGAGAATGACTGGCACACCCTCTGCTTTGATCTTCTTCACCACCCTGGGTATGAGGGGTAGCGGAGGGAAGATGTATCAAAGACAAAATTGGGTCCAGGGCTGTACCAGAGCGTCTGCCTCCAGAGCTTGAGGATCGTGGCATCTGGCTATAAACCTGGATACCTTGCGGTTCAGCCGTGAGGCCATCAGGTCCACTTCGGGGGTTCCCCACCTGAGGCATATTTGTTGGAAGACGTCGGGATGCAGACTCCATTCTCCCGAGGCGATGCCTTGGCGACTGAGGAAGTCTGCCGCCCTATTGTCCACACCCGGGAATGTGGACGGCCGATATCACCGATCTCGTGGACTCTGCCCATTCCAGTATCGGACGAACCTCGCGCATCGCTCTTGCACTGCGCGTGCCGCCCTGGTGGTTCACATATGCCACCGCCGTGGCAGTGTCTGACTGGACTCGTACGTGACGCCCTGCTAGCAGATGATGGAAGTCCTGCAGGGCTAGGAAGATGGCACGGATCTCCAACAGGTTGATGGGAAGAGTGGTCTCTTGACTGGACCACCTGCCTTGAGTAGTGTGGTAACGGTGAACCGCTCCCCAGCCCGTTAGGCTGGCATCGGTGGTCAGGACGTTCCAGTGTGCCGGTAGGAAGGACCTTCCTATCTGGAGAGAGGCAGGACGGAGCCACCAAAGAAGAGACTGTTTTACAGCTGGAGTCAATCGCAGGGTCCTGTCTAGAGTAGCGGGATTCCTGTCCCAGCGAGACAGGAGAGCGAGTTGGAGTGGTCTGAGATGCAACTGAGCAAACGGCACCGCTTCCATAGCTGCTACCATCTTTCCCAGGACTTTCATTCCTGAGCGAAGGGAGTGAGGTTTTGGAAGGAGAAGAGTACGAATGCCTCGACGTATGGCGACCACCTTCTGGCGTGGAAGCAGAACGAGACCTCGATGAGTGTTGAATTCCATTCCCAAAAAGGTGATTGTCTGGCTCGGGATTGGAGAGGACTTGGGAAGGTTTAACAACCAGCCTAGACAGACGAGGGTGTCTATGGTGATCTGCACACTTTCTTCGCAGTCTGTGAAGGATGATGCCTTGATAAGAAGGTCGTCCAGATAGGGCAAGACCATGATTCCCCTGGAATGTAGGAGCTTCATGACCGCGGCCATCACCTTCGTAAATACCCTTGGGGCAGTTGCGAGGCCGAACGGCAAGGCTATGAACTGAAAATGGTCCTGACCCACTGCGAAGCGTAGGAATCGCTGATGTGCGTGAGAAATTGGTATGTGTAGATAGGCATCCTTGATGTCTATCGATGCGAGAAATTCCCCTTCGTCCATTGAGGTGATGATGGATCGCAATGACTCCATGCGGAAGTGACGCAGTCTGATAAATGTTTTGAGAAACTTGAGGTCGAGGATCGGGCACACCAACCTGTCTTTTTTGGGCACCACAAAGAGGTTCGAGTAGAACCCTGTGTACCTTTCATTTGGAGGCACTGGCACAATGACTCCTGCCTGCCGAAGGGAATCGACGGCCTTGAGAAAAGCACGAGACTTCTTTGGTGACCTTGGGGGGGGAAAGACAGGAAGAAACGTTTGGCAGCGCGGGTGTGAAATTCTATGGAGTATCCGGAAGAAATCACCTCCCTGACCCACTCGTCGTCTACGACTGCGAGCCAGATGTTCCGAAAAAGAGAGAGGCGGCCGCCTACTCGGGAGGATCTTCCGGGAAGGGAAAAGAGTCATGAAGAGGAGAATCTTTGAGACCGTGATCCCTTGGGCTTTGACTGTCTGGAGCCCGCCTGCCAGGAAGTCGAGGTTCTCTGAGAAGCCTGAGAGTTTCTGTCTCTCCGTGGGAATCTGTTATTGGCCTGTGAGGGGCGGGAGGTCGACCATCCAAATGAGTTGCAAAAAGACTGAAACCAAGTCTGTTGACGTCTGAAAAGGGGACATTTTGGCTTGTGTTGTGGGAGGGAAGTGCTCTTCCCTCCAGTGGCATCCGAAATCAGCTTGTCAAGCTTTTCCCCAAAAAGTCGTCCGCTGAGATACGGCAGGCTGGTCAGGGATTTCTTGGAGGCAGAGTCTGCCTTAAATTCACGTAGCCAGAGCGCTCTGCGGATGGTGATGGCGTTAGCTGCTGCAATAGCTGAGCAGCTAGCAGCATCAAGGGAAGCCTGAAGCATATATTCAGCCGCGACGGAGATCATTCCCTGAGGAAGGAGCTGGGTATTAGCTCCGAAACGCGTCGGAAAATAAAGCAAAGGATTACTTGGTTCAAAACATTCCGGTGTTTTTGATACTTTATTGGAGCAGCGGCGCAGACTGAAAGACACTTGGTCCCTGATGGGAGATCTGGGCAGCCATCTCTGACCCTTCCGGGGATTGAGAATTATCACGGAGAGAGGACGCCCAGGAGGCAACCGCATTGGCTACCCAGACTGAGGCAAAAATAGGGGACAATGCTGAGCCAGAGGCCTCAAAAATTGACCGAGCTAGTTGCTCGACCTGTTGGTCGGTAGGATCCTTGATAGATGATCCGTCTGGAAGGGAGAGGAGAGTGCGCGTGGCCAGACGGGAAATTGGAGGGTCAACCTGTGGGGACTCAGCCCAGTTCTGGCTTACAGTAGGGGGAAAAATGATAGCGAGATTCCATGGCTTTTCGGTTACCAAAACGTTTATCCAGACGAGTCCTGTATTTGGTCATAAGTTCCTGGAACTCATGGTGATCCGTGAAAAACTTGTGTGGGCGCTTTGTTCGTTTAAATGATATTGTGGACTCTGGAGTTTCTAAAGTGGGACTATCAACCCTAAGGGTCTGATTGACAGCCGTAATCAGGTCTTGAATCATAGACTGAGTGTCAGGGTTGTCCAAGTCAAGCGACATATCCTGCTCCGGGTCCGAATCATATGGACCCTGAGTCGAAGGGGAACCTGGTTCCTGGTCCTGGGACAGGGAACCCTGGGAGCTCCCTGAAGGGGAAGGAGGGGGGCTCCTTCTCTTACGAGAGGCTCATTGCGAAGAAGAAGATTCCTGTCCCTGATCCCTGGGGTCAGAATCGTGGCTCTGAGCAGCATTCTGTCTGGGCTCAGGAGGCTCGGGGGTGTCTGCTGTGGGTTGGGCATGCAAAGCCTGCATTAGGGTCGAAGTCAGTCTTTCCATGGATTGAGACATGGATTGAGTTAAGGACTGAGACAAGAAGACAACCCATTCAGAGGTGGCACGGGGGCTACCAGTTGCGGCAGAGGCGCTGGGCTCCGAGAAAACCTCAGGAGCAGAGGCTGCTGCATTGGCCGGCTCTGTAGTAGATGGGTCACAGGCCTGACAAAGAGGGGTCGTCTGACCGCTGGGCAAATGGTTCTTCCAGGTTGTGCAAGAGGCATAGAAGGTCGCCATCTTAGAGCCCTTTTTGTTACTTCTGGAGTTCTGCATAGTTATGGAGAGCTGCAGAATCTAGGAGATACTATTTGTGCTGCTTAGGAGAGAAGCAGCAGATGCAGTAAACTGAAGGGAGGAGTGCACAGAAGAAAATACAAGCAGACAGACGGCACCAGCACATGCTGTGCCCCTTACCGCTCCTAATGGACCGCAGGCAAGGTCCGGTGTCCCCCTGAGAAAAGGTGTCCCTCGTGCGGCTGGGCACAGAAGATGGCGGCCAGAGCGTCCGCTCCCAGAGAAAAGGCGCGCAGAAGGTCTCGCGATGAGCGAGACGCGCCAGGGAGAGGAGATCCGCCTACAGTGACACGGCCGGGATCTCTAATTACCGGCCGCCTGACGTCACCCGGGGGCGGCAACGAGGGGCAGCAACAAGGGGTGGGCTTAGGAGCAGGCCGCAAGCCGGGGGCTCAATTAGGCCCTTGAGGCCGAAAACGGGCGCGCATCAGCGCGGAAGAACGGGAAAACAACACCGCGGGGCACCCTCGGTCACATGAGTCCCTGCATAGGAGCCCAGGGCTAGGGGAGCTAAAGGGGATTGCTGTAGCCCTTCAGGGGCTAGAAAAAGACCTTCAGCCCAGGGCTAGGGGAGCTAAAGGGGATAGCTGAAACCCTTTAGGGGCTAGAATAAGACCTTCAGCCCAGGGCTAGGGAGCGAGGAGGGAAGGCAAAAATGCATGCAGGGTCTCTCAGGAGCCCTGCTTACCTTATGGAGGCACCTCAACCCAAAACCCCCGGCAGGGAATGGGGAGGGCATCTTGTATGCTCGACTCATAATCCCAGGTATATGAGGAGAGTGTCAGCCTGGCGTCCCTGTCCGGCAGGATCTGCTCCTGAGATCCTGGAAGGTTGCTGTGCATGTCACCCTGGATCCTGCAGGGGATAGGGGAGAAGTGTGGGGGAAATTATTATATTCCCTTATCAATATGTAGCTATTAGAGATCATATTATATGTTAATATCACTAATCTAACCAAAGTACTAATATTCTGGATAAAATATTAAGTTTTTCGATATCAATTAATATGTATATTAACAGATAAGAGTTGTTCTCTTCTCTCTCTCCCTTTCATAGTTTCTCTATATGTTTTTCCCCTCTTTCTGTCAGTATTTCCTTCAACTGCTTTCCTGACTATACTGGTTTCCTTTCTGCCTCCATCTTGTCTATTTTCTTCCATATATTTTATATATCTCTGCTTGTTTATCTCTCTGAGTTTCATTTCTCGCTTTCTAATCTGTATCCCCAACCCCCTTGCTGTTCTTGACTATTTTATGGTTTAAGTTGAGTTTTGCAGAAGCTGTGTAGATCCATCTGGACAAAGGACGTGGGATGAATGGGAAACAGACAGATAAGGTGCCAGGATGAGGCCTGTATTGAAAGGAGTATCAAGGATGGAATGTGGAATGACCTTGCATGTTACCAACTACCAGCTTGAGGATGACACCCGGCCAGGAGGCGTGAATACAAGAAAGAAGACAAAGGACTCATTAAACTAGCCAATATACTCATAGACATTAGCTTAAACCCACCTGACTTTTCACATAATCCCACCTTGCTCTCTGGTTATGTACGCCCATTCCATGGATTATAAAATGTAGTGTATCCGGAAATGTAGTTGTTGTTGCTGTGATGTTGCCATTGTAGTTACTTGATGAACATAATATAAGATTGAAACAGATCTCAGTCTGATTTATTCTTATAGTGGTACCATATGTTCATAGTCTAATTTGGAATGACTAGTGAATGAGCAAGACGCGAATGCCGTACTAAAGTGACCTCGGCATTTTTGGCGCCCAGCACGTGGGGCGTGATCTGTGGTCCACGGCTCTCCGGACCTACGCGTGGATATCTGTGGACGATCTGTGACGACTGACGAGGATTGATCACCCTCCAGAGCACGAGGTAAGTGGAAAGACACATTCATATGTGCTGACCCTTCCTCGTGTCTCAGTCGTTATAGATTGTTCTGCGGGTGTCTAGTGGGTACGGGGGCAAGCGGTCGTGTGGTGAGACCGTGTTTGACCCAGCATCACGTCTGAACCAGCAGCATATGAGTCACGCAGCCTTCTGCGCGTGTCTGTGTTTTCACCACGTCTCCTCCACTGGTCATTAACATTCTGTAGCTGTTAACCCTTCCCGTGACTGTTATTGTGCATTGAAATGTATAGTGAAACTTGATAGGCATGTGTGCTGGAGGACGGTGTAATGAAAGTGAAAGGAGACGCAACCTCTGTGATGTAATAGTGAAGGAGAATTTCTTCTGAACTGAAATACCGTAGCAAAGTAATCTGTAAGCACTGGGTCTCAGTGTTAGGGGAGCATAAGAGCCGGCTGGCTTTTATGACTCAGGGGTGTTGTTGAGTAGGGGCTCCGCACCTCAGAAGTGTTGTTGAGTTGTGGCTCCTCACTTCTTGGATCGGAGACGGAGCATGGAGCCAATTAGCTCTATACTTCGTAGAAAGAACGGGACACGGAATCAGCAGATTCTGTGTTCGGAGGTACATTGAGTTGGAGCTCTGTGCCGGGTGATAATACAGTGTATGGAGTTGGAGCTCTGCACTTGTGAGTTAGTTGGCAGAACGCGGTGTTCATAGACCCAGCGTTGGGAAGCACATGGAGTTGTTGCTCTGTGCTTAGGCATCAAAGACAAGTTTAGAGACAATAGGCTTTGTATTTGTCTGCACGTGGAATTTGGATTCTGTGTGCAGTGGTATGTTGAGTTGGAGCTCCGTATCACTAGACTGAATACAGAGGCGACAAGCCTGGTATTCACTCGAGCACGTGGAGTCGGGGCTCCGTGCTTTAAGGGGAGGGTGTGCGGCAGTTGAGCGGCACACTCGGTAGAGCTGGGAGTACGTAGTACTAAGTACTGTATATTCATTGAAGTTGATCTGGGTTGAGTTGAGTTGGAGCTCCTCAAGCCGCAGGGAAAGGTACGTGGAACTTGGGTTCCGCCCCTTGGGGGAAAGAGCAAATTAGAACACGTGGTCGCTTGGGCTCCGTGTTCCTTAGGTAAAGGTATCACCGTACGTGGAAGCCGAGACTCCAGACGGTGGGGACCCAGTGTTGTTTATTGTTGCTAGCGTTCTGAGCTGCAGTTTGGACGTAGTATCGTGAGTCATGTTGCATCTTGTAGTGCAGAAGAAAACCGTCCCTCATAAGCTGGATAAGGATATAGAAGAGGCAAAGACGTTAGTGGAATCACGGGAAGGCAAGCAGGCTGTTAAGAATGTGGACAGGTTGTACAAGCACGCAGGATTGCTTTGTCAAAGAGATTGCAGCCGTTTATATAAAATGATTCTATCCAGAGAGAAAAAAAGTAAGCTGAAAGACCAAGGGCTGCTAGATCAGGCACAAGTTTATTTACGAGTTGCAAATAGTCTGAAAAGTGAGAAATGAAGAGAGGTGGATGGAGAAGGAAATTCAGAAAATGCAGAACCTGTGTTTGGTTATAAAAAGTTTGTTCCTGATGATTCTCAAATATCAATTGTAACAGATAGTAAAATGGCCGCCACACCATTGTTATTGAGTACGCTATCCCAGCCACCACCCTATAATGGCGGCGATATGAGGTCCTCGGATGTGTGGATGTGTCCTGTTTGTGGCCACTCCAGCCTTCCAGGCGACACTGTGGGCGAGAAGCCAAGCCATAGGTCCCACTGATTTATAGGATGATGATGATGACTGAGCCCCTTTCCCCCTTCCCCATCTCTTTTTCCGGTACCATCCAGCTTGATCTCTAATGCTCTGCTGCAGCCGCTGGACCTGATACAGGCTCCTCAAATCCCTTTTATGTATGAAGTTCAGGCTAGCCTGTGCTTACTCAACCGTCCTACAAAATACTGTGCAGAAATAATTATTATATCAGATTTGGATTTAACTAGGCTATATATAGTGTGTTCAGATGCAGAAAATGCCTTAGGTTAAATAAAATGTTTTTAGTCTAGTAGAAAAGGTTAAGTGAGGTTTGTAATGTCCAAGAGACATTTCATTGTTTTGTATGTCTGTTATCTGTATGATTTTGTTTGTACTCCTGTGTCTTCAGCTCTGGGAGGGACTGGGCGCGAGGCTGCGTTCCTTTTTACATACTGACAGCAGTTACACTCTGTTCACGGTCTGTTTATCAATATAGTTTACTACTTTTCCTGTTATAGAAAGTTTTTAAAGTTATAAAGAATAAGCGAAAAATTAGATATTACACTACAGGGTCTCAGATAATGGCTAGAATTGTTAGTTGTATATAGTTACAAGTGTGAAACAGTTAATCAAATTTGTAAACTCAGTTTGGGAGAGAAGGATTTCTTTTTTTATTGAATTCCTTATCTAAGCAACTGTATAAAAGCCTGTTTCTGTGTTGGAAGGAGGGGAGGGAGAGAGTGAGAAAGCCAGAGAGAGGGGGGCCGAGTGAAGGTGGAATCTGCACACTGTGACATGCAGACTGGAATCTTATCCATCTTTCCAAGAATCCTGAATGGCAAGATTGAATTTTTCACATTTATGGTAGTTGGATGCTAATAATAATACCCAATATTGAATACAATAATAGTAATCAGATTCTTATTGATTCATATGAGTGAATGTTGTCAATAGCCACCTGCAGCACAAGGATAATTTAGATAGAGATGTAGTTATGGCAGGGGGAAACTTTCCCTTATTTATGGTTGTTGTGTGTTTTAAAAATTAAGCTATCTAGAGGGAAGATTAATATACTGAGCGTCCAAGGGGAAATAATATATATATTGACGCTGTGGGGAGGTGGTACTAGATAGGAAAATCTAACTACAAGGTGATGAAGTTATTGTTAAGTTAATAGATCCAGAATGTATAAGGTATGTCGATAAGCAGGAATATAGATTGTATTTTAAAGGGAACCAACCACCTCAGATGACGTGTATAAGCTGTTAATACATGTCCCTGGACCCTACCTACACCATTGCAGCTATCTTTTTGCTAAGAATATTGATAACAGCAAACCGAAATAAACAGTTTATAAACTTACATGGCTTTAGTACATGAGGGCGTCTCCCTTGGGCTCCAGTACGAGAGGGCTGTGTCTCCAGCAGCTTGAGTGGCTTTCCTCCCCCTCCCTCTCTGTTTGCAGGACGTCACTGAAGGACGTGATATTATCTTTCTGTGGGCTGGCACGGACGGGAGCTGGCTTGCGTGCCCGCCCACAATAAGATAATATCACGTCCTTCAGTGACGTCCTGCAAACAGAGAGGGAGGGGGAGGAAAGCCACTCAAGCTGCTGGAGACACAGCCCTCTCGTACTGGAGCCCAAGGGAGACGCCCTCATGTACTAAAGCCATGTAAGTTTATAAACTGTTTATTTCAGTTTGCTGTTATCAATATTCTTAGCAAAAAGATAGCTGCAATGGTGTAGGTAGGGTCCAGGGACATGTATTAACAGCTTATACACGTCATCTGAGGTGGTTGGTTCCCTTTAAGGGGACACTCAATTGAGTCAATGTGAGATGTTAGAGATGGAAATTAGCAAGTTTGATGAGAAAAGCAACAGAAAGTATAGTTTAAAAAGTAACACAAAGTCGGGAAAAAAAAAAAAAAGGGGAGAATGGGAAGACAAGAAAGAAGAAAGTAGTTAGGTTCTTTATCAAGATTGTGGACATCTTGTGGGTTTATCAAGGCCAAAGGATTTGAAAATATGGAAGGGAGTGAACCACTCCTCCACACCTCCTTACATTCTTTCTATCAGAGCAGTCTTTGTTCTTTACTATGTGAGAATATTTTTTGTAGTCCGTTATCTTTTCTTATAGGGGAGGGGTAAGGAGCTTTCTGGAGAAAATGCTGATAGCAGGAATTTTGAATTAAAGGTGATGTTACATATGTCTGCTCTGATGTACAGCGCCCATATGGTGTTTTCTACCATTTATTGTCTAGTAATAAAAATGTAATCAAAATAACTAGCAGAAAATTGCAATTATAATGTTGAATAAGAATTTTCTGATCTTTGAAATTAATAGATTTTTGAGTGTTCTATTTCAGGTATAGGAGATATGATTTCTCACATTGGACGCAAGTAGGATCCTCATATGAGGTAATCAGAATGTTTGGTTCTGACTTGCACTTTCTGAGCGAATGGAGCGATTTCCGGTTGAAGAATTCCTTAACAATACGGTAAGCCTACTAAATGCAGTATTGGTAAATCACGGTGAGGTAAACACTATGTTGCCAGTCTAGGATGGTATAATCACACTGACAATCACCACAGGTGTCCTGTCCTCTTGGAGGTAGAAGGCAAGTTACAACAAAAGGTAGGAAAGGTAGTGGCGGGTGGTTGCCCCATCCCAGCCGGATTGCGTCTGGCGGCCTGAGCCCTCTCTATAGTCGACTGCCTTATAGGGACTGACCGAACCACTAACAGTGTTAAACTAGGAGTCGTGAGAGGGGACAGAGCAGGCCATGATGTCTCTTATCAGCAAAGGTTAGACTGGTTTCTGCTTGGCCTCACTTTACGCCTCAAAATAGGTCACGGGTGAGATCAGGCGAGTACCTCCTAGTTCGCTCCTGGTACAGGTAAGCTGTGTATACTATCCTGCATTATTCTTGCGCACAACACAACTCAGAAAGGTACGGGCTTCGAGCGGCGATCGCTCCATGGGTTTGGAAATTGCAAATAGTGAGCGGACAAGGAAACCAAGAAAACTGTATACAATTGTCCCAATGTGTGTAAATCTCTTTTTCCTATATAAGGTATTATAGAATGTCAAACATACCCTGGTTAAAATGTTTTTAGAATAAGTAAGTACAGGAGTATATAATATGGTTCTTGTATGATTTTGTTGTGTATCTCTTTTCTCTTGTGGATAACTGTGCTTATTTGCAGATATTTAAGAAGTTTATATCCTTTTGTATACCCTCCATAATGATAGTGGTATATGATAAAGTGTTCAAGGGAGAATGAGTCTTGTATTTTTAAGGTTATATGTTACTAATAGTGTAAAACTGATACACAATTCCCCATGCTGTTTCTAATATGTTCTGAGGTTTTCGTTAGTAGGAACCTTTAAATTGGGATTTTGTAATGAAAACAGTTCTGTAAGTATAAATTTACTCAGCTAACATATACGATATATGTATGGTATTTACTGGTTGTGTGGAGATGGTAAGCTCCGATCTAGGTTACCTATAGTCTGCACAGGACAATGCACCTTGATTAAATTAGGAATGTAGTTCAGAATCTTGCCATGGGACCCAATGTCTGTTTATAAAATAGCCAGAAAACAAAGAAGCCTTGATCAGTTACACATGGGATATGAGGAAGACCCTCAGGTATATATTGATGCTATTGGTGTGCCAAGGGGGGTTCTGACCAGTTTAAGGCCCAAAATCAGGTATATGCTGGATTTGCTTCCTTAATTCCACAGGTACAGATCAATAAGAACGTTGATTGGATTAATTATATATATTACAGTGAGCAAAGGTTTGTCAACTATGGCCGAGATGCTTTCCAGGGTATAGTTGAGGAATAAGGCCCCAACACTAGAATGACTCTTCAAAACAGGTTGGCCCTTGATATGTTTTTAGCTGAAAAGGGCGGGGTCTGTGGAATGGTGAAAGAGGAGGAAATGCCCAAAGGAAAATCCCATAAGCAGTCTAAGAATCTCCCCTATTATCACACCCAGTTGAGGGATTTGAGTTAAGGGACAGTGGGAGAACTCCATGTGAGGCTAGAGTAGGATTCAGGTGTCTGGGGACCTTTCACAAGGAAAGGGTCTCTGAGATGCTTGGATGAAGAAATCCCTTTCCCTTTTTCCCATCACATGGACAGTCTCAGAGGTTCCTGAGTTCTCTAGGGAAACATTAGGAGAAGTTGTAAATAGAAAAATTAATATTTAGGGGGGATTGTGGGGGAAATTATTATATTCCCTTATCAATATGTAGCTATTAGAGATCATATTATATGTTAATATCACTAATATAACCAAAGTACTAATATTCTGGATAAAATATTAAGTTTTTCTATATCAATTAATATGTATATTAACAGATAAGAGTTGTTCTCTTCTCTCTCTCCCTTTCATAGTTTCTCTATATGTTTTTCCCCTCTTTCTGTCAGTATTTCCTTCAACTGCTTTCCTGACTATACTGGTTTCCTTTCTGCCTCCATCTTGTCTATTTTCTTCCATATATTTTATATATCTCTGCTTGTTTATCTCTCTGAGTTTCATTTCTCGCTTTCTAATCTGTATCCCCAACCCCCTTGCTGTTCTTGACTATTTTATGGTTTAAGTTGAGTTTTGCAGAAGCTGTGTAGATCCATCTGGACAAAGGACGTGGGATGAATGGGAAACAGACAGATAAGGTGCCAGGATGAGGCCTGTATTGAAAGGAGTATCAAGGATGGAATGTGGAATGACCTTGCATGTTACCAACTACCAGCTTGAGGATGACACCCGGCCAGGAGGCGTGAATACAAGAAAGAAGACAAAGGACTCATTAAACTAGCCAATATACTCATAGACATTAGCTTAAACCCACCTGACTTTTCACATAATCCCACCTTGCTCTCTGGTTATGTACGCCCATTCCATGGATTATAAAATGTAGTGTATCCGGAAATGTAGTTGCTGTTGCTGTGATGTTGCCATTGTAGTTACTTGATGAACATAATATAAGATTGAAACAGATCTCAGTCTGATTTATTCTTATAGTGGTACCATATGTTCATAGTCTAATTTGGAATGACTAGTGAATGAGCAAGACGCGAATGCCGTACTAAAGTGACCTCGGCAGAAGTAGGGAAAAACGCAGGCGAAAAAACGGAACACAAGGAAATCGGAACGTTGTGGAACCGTCGCCTTGCTTCCTGTCCACCGAGGCAGAAGGGGGTACGTGGAGGTAACACCCCGCGTTCCCGTCTGTTGCTGTTTTTGGGAAATCGGTATGCAGAGATACCGTCGCCCTCTAATATCCTTGGTAAAAAAGGAAAAAAAACTAAAAACCTAAAAAAAAAAAAACTAACTATGTACTAGTATTGTGGTCCTTGGACCGCATCTACCTCCTAATGAGACACTAAGCAAAAACTGGTGAGGCTGAAGCCAGCCAGGGTGTATATACTGCAGGGGAGGAGCCGCACTGTTTTCTTGTTTCAGAAGTATACTTAGTGTCGCCTCCTAGTGGACAGCAGCATAACACCCACGGTCCTGTGTCCCCCAATGAGGCGAAGGAGAAATACAGTGAAGCCCTACACATTTTTTACCAGGAAATTAAACTCTATCATTAAAAAAAAACAAAAAAAAAAAACAGAGAAACGGGTTTATAACTAAATACATTTAGTTACATACATTGGGAGAGAGCACGAGGGGGGGAGGGAGAGACAAAGGACAGGGGAGAGACCGCACAAAGGAGGGGAGACAGTTGCCGCCCCAGCGCCACAGAGCCCACCCCCATCATCATATCATCGACCTCAAGCAATTTGTAAGTTCCAACATCATTTCTCTCAGTAGACAAAAATTTCCTAGAAAAAATGCACAAGACCAGAAATTGTTCAGAGTTTTGGGACCTTGAAACAATACTGCTCCTACTCAGATTTCTGAAGCATCCATCTCCATAATGAATGGCTTCTAGAGATTGGGTTGGTTTACAACTGGAGTGGACATAAAACAGTCACTCAATTTATTAAAAGGACCCAACAGCATCTGATGACCAAACCCTCAAGGTACCGTCACACTGGGCGATATCACCAGCGACGTTGCCGGCAACTGAGGGGCGTGGCCAAGTTGCGGCGACATCGCCGGAGAGTTGCCTCGCGTGACAGGGCGATAATCAGGCGATGAATCGCCTGAGCAACATCGCCGGGTTTCCCAACAATGTTGGGAAACCTGGCGATGTTGCTGAGGCGATCATGCCTGATCGCCCTGTGTAACACGGCAACCTGCAATGTTGCGGGCGACACCGCCTATCTCCAACATTGCGAGTTATCGCTCGCTGGGTTGCTGGGCAACCCAGTGAGCGATAGCCGTGGCAACTAGCCGGCGACATCGCCGGTAAGTTGCTCCGTCTGACATCTCCCCGGCGATGTTGCCAGGGATGCGCGCTCCCGCGCATCGCCGGCAACATCGCCGCAACCGTCGCCCCGTGTGACGGTACCTTCAGAGCCGCCCTCTTAAATGTGAGGTCAGAAAGAGGCTGACAACCTGATTAAAAACCCTACTAAATTTTCCTTAGTAATTGGTGAATCCTAGAAACTGTTGCAATGCTTTAAGGTCACGAGGTTGAACCCAATCAATTATGGCCTGTACCCTCCCAGGATCCATTTTAAATCATCCAGCTGATTCAATGAACCCCAGGGTTGACATTTATTGCACCAAGAAGGTACATTTCTCCAATTTACCAAACAAAGAATTTTCTTTAAGCTTATGTAAAACAAAATGGACATGTTCATGGTGTGAATCCATCATCAAGATAAACTACAATAAACTTTTAAATACAATTAGAAAATATATCATTCATAATTAAAAACAATTAGAAAATATATCATTCATAATTAAAAAAAAAAAATGCTTGGTTAATCTGATAGGCATGACAAAATTATGAACTAGGCCCTTAGACATTAAAAAGTCAGGTTTTCCCACTCCTCACCCTTGCGGGATGCAAATTATAGGATCCTCCAAGATCAAGTTTAGAAAACCATTTAGCCCCCATAAGCCAATTGTATAGGTCTGGGATAAGTGGAAGTCGGTAAGTTTTCTTAACTGTAATTTTGTTTGTAAATCAAGGCAAGGACGGAGGTCACCATCTTTTTTTAACAAAGAAAAACCAATCAGCTACAGGAGAGGAAGGACAGATATGACCCTTTCGTACACTTTCATCAATATATTTTTTTCATGTCAGTTGATTTAGGGCCCGAAAAATTATACAGGCAAGCTTAAAGTAATTTGGCAATAGGGATAAGACTGATAGCATAATCATTAGGATGGTGGGGAGGTAATATCTGTGCCTGTTTTTCTGAGAACTCACCTCCGAAGTCTTTCAGGTACCCAGACAGACCCTCCAGACTAGCGGAGAAAACTTGTACAGAACTAAAACATCTCTTACAACACTTAGGGCCACGTCACACCTGGCGACGTCGGCGGCGATATTATAGGTGAGGCGGGGGAGTGGCCTATCGTCGCCGATGTTGCCAATGCGTCGCCCTATGTAACTAGGCGAGGGCGACGCAGTCGACTGGTCACCTGGTTTCACAGCAGCGCTGTGAAACCATACAGCCGATCTGGGGCGATGTGTACACACCGCCCCATGTAAACGGCCGACTGCGACCTGACAGGCGATGGGAGTCATAGGCTCCCATTTTACTGCATGGCCGCTGGGGTTTTGAGACACCCCGGCGGCGATGCCGCCTGTCATATCGCCGGCGCGTCGCCGGAGGTGTCGCCCCATGTAAATGGGGGGCGGCAACGCTGGCGGGCGCCAAAAACGTGCGCGCTCCCGCCAGTCGCCGTCAATATCTCCGGCGCCGTCGACAGGTCTGACGGTACCCTTAAGAGTTCCATTTACCAATATCCTTCTTACACAAATGAATGACAGGATTGTACATTCACTGATAACCGAAGTCGCAGGGTAAAAAATAGACTGCAGCTCTCCTTGAACACTCTAAACTGGTGTTTCTCCTCCACAAATTTGTAAGGGAGGGTCATTACTGCTTCAGCAGAAACCAACTGCCCATCAGCAGATACAGGCATCAAAGCTACTGCTGTTAACGGAGGGTTGTGGGGGCACCCATTTCCCTAGATAACTCCTGCAACTGGGACTGCCACGGCTCTAATCTCCGGTGCTCCCTGACTAGATACTGAACCACCTGGGTCAGACACCAAGAGGGCAGTAATAAACAAAGGGACAAGACAAAGACAAGATACCAGGAAGTAGGGCTGGGCGATTAATCGAATTAATTCGATTAATTCGCCCCCTGCTTTGGCCACGATTGTTGTTTTAGTAACAATCGTGAAATTCGATTTAAAATGGCGGCATTTCCGGTCCGGCGTCACCAGGTACTTCCGGTGGGCCGGTGCACACTGCGGTGCGCTCCGCCTCCTCCCCGGCCGGTGCTGGACAGGCCCGGACACTGGGGGCCGCCGACCTCCGCCTCCTCCCCGTCCGGCGCTTGACAGGCCCGGACACTGGGGGCCGCCGACCTCCGCCTCCTCCCATGCCGGTGCTGGACAGGCCCGGACACTGGGGGCCGCCGACCTCCGCCTCCTCCCCGTCCGGCGCTTGACAGGCCCGGACACTGGGGGCCGCCGACCTCCGCCTCCTCCCATGCCGGTGCTGGGCAGGCCCGGACACTGGGGGCCGCCGACCTCCGCCTCCTCCCATGCCGGTGCTGGGCAGGCCCGGACACTGGGGGCCGCCGACCTCCGCCTCCTCCCATGCCGGTGCTGGGCAGGCCCGGACACTGGGGGCCGCCGACCTCCGCCTCCTCCCATGCCGGTGCTGGGCAGGCCCGGACACTGGGGGCCGCCGACCTCCGCCTCCTCCCATGCCGGTGCTGGGCAGGCCCGGACACTGGGGGCCGCCGACCTCCGCCTCCTCCCATGCCGGTGCTGGGCAGGCCCGGACACTGGGGGCCGCCGACCTCCGCCTCCTCCCCGTCCGGCGCTTGACAGGCCCGGACACTGGGGGCCGCCGACTGGTGCGAGGAGAACTACGCCGTGTCCTGTGAGTATACATCGCCGAGTTCTGTGAGTGTCCAGTGCACTGTGTGTATGGTGTATACTGTGTGTGTGTGTATGGTGTATACTGTGTGTGTGTGTGTGTGGTGTATACTGTGTGTGTGTGTGTGTGGTGTATACTGTGTGTGTGTGTGTGTGGTGTATACTGTGTGTGTGTGTGTGTGGTGTATACTGTGTGTGTGTGTGTGTGTGGTGTATACTGTGTGTGTGTGTGTGTGGTGTATACTGTGTGTGTGTGTGTGTGTGTGTGTATACTGTGTGTGTGTGTGTGTGGTGTATACTGTGTGTGTGTATGGTGTATACTGTGTGTGTGTGTGTGTATGGTGTATACTGTGTGTGTGTGTGTGTATGGTGTATACTGTGTGTGTGTATGGTGTATACTGTGTGTGTGTGTGTATGGTGTATACTGTGTGTGTATGGTGTATATACTGTGTGTGTATGGTGTATATACTGTGTGTGTGTATGGTGTGTGTGTGTGTATGGTGTATACATGGTGTGTGTATATGGTGTATACATGGTGTGTGTATGTGGTGTATACATGGTGTGTGTGTGTGTGGTGTATACATGGTGTGTGTGTGGTGTATACATGGTGTGTGTGTGTGTGTGGTGTATACATGGTGTGTGTGTGTGTGGTGTATACATGGTGTGTGTGTGTGTGTGGTGGTTATACATGGTGTGTGTGTGTGTGTGGTGTATACATGGTGTGTGTGTGTGTGTGGTGTATACATGGTGTGTGTGTGTGTGTGGTGTATACATGGTGTGTGTGTGTGTGGTGTATACATGGTGTGTGTGTGTGGGGTGTGTGTGGGGTGTGTGTGGGGTGTGTGTGGGGTGTGTGTGGGGTGTGTGTGGGGTGTGTGTGGGGTGTGTGTGGGGGGTGTGTGTGTGTGTGTGTGTGTGTATGGGGTGTGTGTATACGGTGTGTATGGGGTGTGTGTATGGTATATACATATATACTGTGTATGCTGTATACATATTTACAGTGTGTATGATATATACTGTATATATAAAAAAAAAAATCGAGATTTAAATCGAAAATCGTCCATAGGGTTAAATAAAATCGAGATTTTGATTTTTCCCAAAATCGCCCAGCCCTACCAGGAAGGATGCGGATACAGGCAAAGGGGCTAGGCAAAAAGATGGCCAGAAGAAAGCCAGCTAAATAGTAATAAGTAATAACTCCAAACAGGACACACATGGAGGAAACCTTGCATGCCCCAGCCCTGATTGGATGGCTAAGCTGTCCATCACCATACTGAAAGCTCAGCATGCCCCCTGATTCCGATTGGACGGCCAAACTGTTCATCATAATACTGACAGTTCAGCAAGCCCCTGCCCAGGATTGAAAGGCTTCACTGTCCATCACTATAAGAAAGCTTAGCACGCCCCTGCCCAAGATTAGACAGCTGAATTGGACTGCAAGAGGAATGGCGACAATCGCCCAGCAAGATACAGAGCCATCAGCTCAGAAGGTTGAAAAATTTGGTTTGGTTAAAATAAAGCAAAAACTGGATTTGGCAGGAGGACGTTAAAATAGAACATTAGAGAGTGTTAGGAAGGAAGATTTCAGGACATGTTAGTCAGAGAAAATATAGAACAAAGTATAGTGTAATCTCACCTCCTTTAAAAATACATTTGCTTGGAATAATAAGACAACGGTTGATGATTGAGTGTTGGTCTTCCCTTTCAGAATAAATGTCCTCATATTCTTCGGTTCCTTTACTGTGAACAACGACATACTTGTACGGGATCCTCTTGTCCATATTGTCCCTGGAAACATGAGTGTGTCCTTCATACAAAAATCCCAAGTCCTTGATCTCTCTGAAAATGAAACAAACGCATAAAAGAAATGTTTCGAAAACATTTAGCATCAACTACTCTAAACCTCAAGTCTTAACACGTTTTAAACAGATGATAAGATTGGGGAGAAGGGTTTCCATTTACCATTTGAGTGGAAAACAGAAATAGGGTTAACAGCAAAATGAAGAATTTTCTTTGATTATTTCAAAGTTTATTCAGGGAATGTATGCAGACTATGAAAATTATTTTATTATTATATTTTATTTCAAAACCCTACCCTTAAAAATTACCAGATCTGAGGAGTCCAAACACTAAAAGAGGTTGTGACGCAAACAATTGTACAATTTAATTCATAGATCTTACAATAATAATAAGCTCCACAATTGGATGTAAAACAAAAAAAAGTTCCTCTTCCGAGATATTCTTATAAATGTGCCCCTGTGTAATGTATGTGTCCGACCATGCAGGAATAGGTGGGATATACCACACCTCCTAGGCAGGGTAGGAGGTATAAAAAAAATTGTATATTACTAGAAGAAGGGTAGCAGGATGTGACATTACTACAAAATGAGGGCCAGGATGGGAACAATACTAAAAGAAGTGGAGCAAGATGGAGACATTATTAGAAGGGGATAGGATTGGGCAAATTACTACAAGATCAGGACCAAAATGGGGAGACAAGATGAAGGCCAGGATAAGGGATATAACTACAAAAGGTACTGACCAAGAAGGGGGAACATTACTACAAGATAGGGACAAGGATGGAGACATTACTACAAGATGGTGACCAAAATGGGCACATTACTGCAAGATGTTGGCCAAAATTACTCTATGGTGCTAACTGTAAGACAACAAGCGAAAAAATGTTCAAGAAATGTGATGTATTGAAAATAAAAAATGGTATCACTAAAAATATCCCTTTGTCCTATAAGGAATGCGGCCCCCTAAATTAATTTTCTTTTCTATGCATCGTCCACATATCTAGCTATGTTTGACACTCCTGCACTAGAATATGCCATGATCTGGCTTGGAGTGATTGTATAGATATTTCTGACACTTTGACTAGTGGGTATTCTGTCCTTTCATTTAATTAGGCATTCGCAAAGTTTTATCCTTTAGCTAGAAATGAATTCATATGCCTTCAGTGTAAAATCTTTACAGAGACCACTATAGCCGCAATCACTGAAGATTCGAGGGGACATTATCTCTGGGCTGGGCAGCCCGGTCTCTGTGCCTGGAGCCAGGGTCTCTGGGCTGGGCACACCGGTCTCTGTGCCTGGAGCCCGGGTCTCTGGGCTGCAGCCCGGTCTCTGTGCCTGGAGCCCGGTGCTAGCTCTTCTCTCCAGTCCTCCCAGTACAATAGAGGTGGCGGCGCTATAGTGAGGACCACTCCACCAGCTCTGTTCCCGCGCCCTCTATGGTACAGGAGCCAGTGGAGCAGTCCTCACTATACCGCCGACGGCTCTATTGTACCAGGAGGACTGGAGAGCAGATCTAGCACCGGGCTGCAGCCAAAAGACCCTGGCTCCAGGCACAGACACCGGGCTGCAGGCACAGAGACTGGAACTGCGGAGAGTGCGGACCCGGCTCCAGGCACAGAGCCCACAGAAAGGGTGAGCAGCACACTCTTGCAGCGGTCCCTCCTGCACTGTTACACTGTACCGAATCTCCTTCACAGCTGCCGATTCAGTACAGTGTGTGAGTGCAGTGGGGACAATGGGGATGGATGGTGACATTAGGGGCTGGGGGTGGCCGGCATAGTGAGAGTGCGGAGGGGGCGGGCCGTGATTGTAGGAGACTGGGAGGAAACGACCAGTTCTCCATTTACATGCACAATCACGCCTCCTGGACATTCCCTGCCAGCCGTAAATATGTGATATCTAGAAAACCCTGCAAAATGTTGACAGCATGTATATTGCAAACTGTCAACATTTTGCAGCCCGGGCAGCATGCATGGTGCATGCCCAAGAACTGAATGTACAGAGCAGGTACCGATTAGATCAGAATAAAGAGAGGAGGCAGTGCCCGGGGGACAGATAGGTATGATGGACAGCAGCAAGGCAGTTGAGACCTGGGGAGAGAACAAACCCACTGGTCTCAGTAGGAGGTATGGGGAGAAATTTATGAAACTCATTATTTCAGTGTACCTGGGGATAATACACATAAGAGCTACTTTCACAGAATTATTATTATTAGTATTTATTTATATAGCGCCACTAGATTCCATGGCGCTTTACATATGGAAAGGGCAGACTAGGACAAGTACAATATATGTGGACAATCAAGTCATACAGGTACAGGAGGGGAGAGAACCCTGTCCGCGAGGGCTCACAGTCTAAGCATGCAGCCTTAGTGCGAATTGTAAAGTGCTGCGTAATATGTTGGCGCTATATAAATAAAATTATTATTATTATTATTATTATTATTAATAGTGCTGCTGAAGGTGGCTCATTTACCTTAATAGGCCTATTGGGGCGTGAAAAACAACTGTGGAGTCGGCGATAAGGAGCTAGAGGGAACGCCTTTTATGACTTCTCAGGGCAGCAGAAGCCGCAGATTTACAAGGTGATAAATGTGATTATTCCACTTTACATACTCTCTAAAGGGTAAGAGATGGATAGCTTAAAATCTTATAGGAAGGTGCAGGGACAGGTTTTTAGAGGGAGCCAGGCTGGGGGCGCGAAATTTGATTTCAATATCACGCCCATCGGGGCGTGATAAAGGCTCCTAGAGGTGGCAAGAGGGACCCAAAGAGGACACCCAGGAGGGCTAGCAAGGGTAACCCCCCGGATCATTAACATACGCCCCACTAAGGTATAAAAACATTTTATTAAACACTCACACCACACAGTTAGGACAGAAAGGGATAGTTAGAATAGTAATAAGAAGATGCAGGGACAGGTAGTGATAGCCCGGGAGGCTTTAGGTAGGTGACAAGTTCCCTATAATTAAAGGAAAAAATAGTTCTTTGAGGATATTTAATTACACAAAATGAAATATGATCATTCATATGGAAACTGATTTATACTTCCCTAGTAAGAGAACAAGGGGATCCGTGGACCAGTGGCATAACTCGAAGCTCATGGGCTCCCGATGCCAAAGCTCCAACGGAGCCCCCATATATTGCCAACCTTTACTAGTATTAGTCTTTCTATTGGCCAAAGGGACTTGTGAGGCCCCCTATGTTCCAGGGCCTGGGCGTAATTGCAACCCCTGTCGTGGACCTCTGGTCTGAAGGTAGATGAAGGGCCCAAAGATGTCTGTTGACAGACAACCCAATTAAGTTTGTAAATGCTAATAAATTAATAATCAATATAATTACCAGAAAGATAACTAAGTAACTTACTTTGTACAATGCATTTCACAAATTGCACTTTTCCAATCATGAAATCCTTTCATATTTCCAGCTCGAACTATCACTTTATCATCATTCACTTTGAGACCAAAATCCTTATACACAACAACATGAAAGTAAATTGTGATGCGATTTTCAAGATCCCGTTCCCTGCAGAGAAAGGATTAATAATTAGGCACATGGGAAATGTACACACTGGTCTTGAAGCTTCAATGAAGAAACTAACATGAACATGTATAAAGATAAACACAGTAGAAAACAAAGTGTTACCCAGCCAGTCTCATAGTCACCTTCATTTTTTACTTGGAATAAAATTATAATCTGAATAGTTAATGTGAGCTTTATCTGCCCTAGTTTTCAGGACAGCAGTGAAATTCTCCATATAGTTTAAGATGAATACTACAATCCCTGGCAAAAATGATGGAATCCCCGGGCTCGGAGGATGTTCATTCAGTAGTTTAATCTTGTAGAAAAAAATCAGATCACAGACATGGCACAAAACTAAAGTCATTTCAAATAGCAACTTGAAGAAACACTAAAGGAAATGACGATAAAAAATGTGGTAGTCAGTAAGGGTAACTTTTTTTAGACTAAGCAGAGGGAAAAAATTATGGAATCACTCAATTCTGAGGAAAAAATTATGGAATCACCCTGTAAATTTTCATTCCCAAAACTAACACCTGCATCAAATAAGATCTGCTCGTTAGTCTGCATCTAAAAAGGAGTGATCACACCTTGGAGAGCTGCTGCACCAAGTGGACTGACATGAGTCATGGCTCCAACACCAGAGATGTCAATTGAAACAAAGGAGAGGACTATCAAACTCTTAAAAGAGAGTAAATCATCACGCAATGTTGCAAAAGATGTTGGTTGTTCACAGTCAGCTGTGTCTAAAATCTGGACCAAATACAAACAACATGGGAAGGTTGTTAAAGGGAAACATACTGGTAGACAAAGGAAGACATCAAAGCGTCAAGACCAGGAACTTAAGAGCAATAGGTCTCCAAAACAGGAAATGCACAACAAAACAAATGAGAAACGAATGGGAGGAAACTGGAGTCAATGTCTGTGACCGAACTGTAAGAAACCGCCTAAAGGAAATGTAATTTACATACTGAAAAGCTAAACAAAAGCCATCATTAACACCTAAACAGAAAAAAAAACAAGGTTACAATGGGCTAAGGAAAAGCAATCGTGGACTGTGGATGACTGGATGAAAGTCATATTTAGTGATGAATCGCGAATTTGCATTAGGCAAGGTGATGATGCTGGAACTTTAGTTTGGTGTAGATTTATAAAGATGACTGCATGAAGAGAACATGCAAATTTCCACAGTCATTGATGATATGGGGCGGAATGACAGGTAAAGGCACTGGGGAGATGGCTGTCACTACATCTTCAATAAATGCTCAAGTTTTCATTGATATTTTGGATAGTTTTCTTATCCCATCAATTGAAAGGATGTTTGGGGATGATGAAATCATTTTTTCAAGATGATAATGCATCCTGCCATAGAGCAAAAACTGTGAAAACATTCCTTGAAAGAAGCCACATAAGGCCAATGTCATGGCCTGCAAATAGTCCAGATCTCAATCCAATTGAAAATTTTTGGTGGAAGTTGAAGAAAATGGTCCATGACAAGGCTCCAACCTGCAAAGCTGATCTGGCAACAGCAATCAGAGAAAGTTGGAGCCAGACTGATGAAGAGTACTGTTTGTCCCTCATTAAGTCCATGCCTCAGAGACTGCAAGCTGTTATTAAAGCCAGAGGTGGTGCAACAAAATACTAGTGATGTATTGGAGTGTTCTTTTGTGTGTTTGTTTTTCAAGATGCCATATTTTTTCCCTCCATTTGATATGAAAAAATTACCCTTACCGACTACCACATTTTTTATCTTGATTTCTTTTAGTGTTTGGAACAATGTGTCCATGATTTTACTGCAACCAGAGATCTGCGAACAATCTCTGCACAATTATCTGTGTGTGTGTAACTAGGCCTTAACAGAATGCTATCTGGGATAGGCATGAGTATTTAAATAGCATTTACATTTGGGACCATTGGGAATTGAAAGTAAAGGACCGGACTAGTGTGGCCAGCTGCCTGCAGGGTGTGAAGATGCTTATATAGCAAGAAAACTACAGAAGGTACAGTAATGTTTTTACATGTTTTTAAAGGTCTGTCCAGGCACTTATCAAGGGCATGATTAGTATCATACTGAAAAATACCTGACAGAGTCCCTTTAAAGACTGTAAGAAAAACTGATTTTTGAGTACTCACCGTAAAAGTTTTATCTGAGCTATGATTGGGGGACACAGGACCATGGGAGTTATGCTGCCCATCCATAGAATGCTGACACTAAGTAAATGTGAAACAATTAGCTCCTCTTCTGCAGTATACACCCCCTTGCTGGGGGTGAACAAACAGTAGGGGAACAATAAACAAACAGTTCAAGTAAGTGTTAACTCAAACTTAAGAGATCAAAAATGCCCGATAGGAGCGAATGTATTGCTGCTGGGAAGAAGGCTCGACGTTCCCTTGGTGACTTTGGGGGAGTTGGAGGGGAAAAAACTGCATGGCGGGCGAGAAATAAACTCTGTAATAGCCGGAAGACACAATATTTTGTACCCATCTGTCGTCTGTGGCGGATAACCAGACTAACCAGACCCGACTGAACAGCCGTAGGCATCCGCCGACGATGGGAGTGTCTTCCGGAGGGCAATGGGAGTCAGAAAGAGGAGAACCGATGAGATCAGGAGTCTATGGGCTTAGACTGTCTCTGCCTGGACTGCCAGGAGGAGTTAGGTTTAAATGAGGACTGAGTGGATCTGTCTCTACGGGGAGGTCGGGTATAGGAGAGGGGCGCTCGAGAAGTCGTCCAGCCAAAAGAGTTTCGAAAGGAACGAATCTTAGTCTGTCGCCGTCTGGCAAAAAAACGTTTTGGCTTATGCTGGGGAAGCAAAGTACTCTTTCCCCCCCATGGCATCCTCAATGAGTTTGTCGAGACGTTCGCCAAATAACCAACCGGGAAGGTAAGGAAGACCGGTGAGCGATTTCTTTGAGGCCGAATCAGCGCACCACTGCCTGAGCCAAAGTGCCCTATGGATGGCGATGGCGTTAGAGGCAGCGAATGCTGCACTGGTGGCAGAGTCTAGGGACGCCTGAATTAGATAGTCCACCGCAGCTGTTGTTATCTGTCGCTGAAAAAGAACAGAGAGCGGAGATTTGGCTCTTAAGAGAGCCATGGGACAGTCTGGCCTCCAGACCCAATTGCAGAAAACCAAGTACCCTGGGTAGGGAATAGGGCAACAGAGTCTGATCACGAGATGTGATCCAAAAAAGGATTTCCAAGTGCGGTAATAAATCCTAGCAGAGGCTGGTTTTCTCGCACTGATCATGGTGCGAATGACGTCCTGTGAGAGCCCCGTTTGTGTCAGAATCCAGGTCTCAAGGGCCACGCTGTCAAATTCAGAGCTCCTGAATTCTGGTGGTAGAACGGGCCCCGAGACAGAAGATCTGTAAGGCATCATGGGGCGTCTGCCGCGAGTTGGACGATGTCGGCATACCACACGCGTCTGGGCCAGTCTGGGGCGATAAGGATTACTGGGATCCCTTCCTGTCTGATTTTCTGCACCACTCTGGGGATTAGAGGCAGGGGTAGGAGTTGGAACTGAGTCCAGTCCTGAACTAGGGCGTCTGCTCCTGTGGACCGGGGGTTGTGTGATCTGGCCATGAAGTTGGGGACCTTGGCATTGAGGTGTGATGCCATTAGATCCACATCCGGAATCAAGTGAAGGATTGTGTGTTACCTCTCGCATTGCCTGGGAACTGCGGGTTCCGTCCTGTGATTGACGTATGCCACGGCCGTGGCATTGTCTGATTGTATCCTGGTGTGAGAAGCCGCCAGGAAGCGCTGGAAGGCTCGCAATGCCAGGAAGATGGCTCGAATCTCCAGGACGTTGATGGGCATGGTAGATTCCGTTGGAGACCATTTCCCCTGTGCTCTGTGATATCGGTACACCTCGCCCGATCCCGTCAGGCTGGCATCGGTGGTCAGAATCTCCCAGTGACCCGTTAGAAAGGATCTCCCTTTGGAGAGAGAGATTGGTCTGAGCCACCAGTGTAGAGATTGCTTGACTTTCAAGGACAGTCAAAACCTCTTGTCCAGGGAAAAGGGACTCTTGTCCCAGGACTTGAGTATGGCCAGTTGGAGAGGTCTGAGGTGAAGCTGGGCGAAGGGGACTGCTTCTATCGCAGCGACCATCCTGCCCAGAACCCTCATGGCAAATCGGAAGGATCGAGGTGATGGCTGAAGAAGGGCGCAAACTCCCAGCCGAACAGTGTGTGCCTTCTCCTTGGGAAGGAGTACTAGACCCCTGGAAGTGTGGAATTGCATGCTCAGAAAGATTAGGGACTGACTTGGGATTGGGGACGACTTTTTTAGGTTGACCAACCAGCCCAGGTGACTTAATGTGTTTACCGTGATGGTGACACTGAGTTCGCAATCCTTGAAGGTGGGAGCCTTGATAAGGGGATCGTCCAGGTACGAGATGACGACTACACCTCTGGAGTGGTAAACACTCTGGGAGCCGTGGAGAGTCCGAACGGGAGAGCCACAAACTGGTAATGGGTCTGACCGATTGCAATTCGGAGAAACCTTTGATGGCCAGAGGCGATTGGGATATGCAGGTAAGCATCTTGAATATCTATGGAGGCAAGAAACTCTCCGACTTCCATGGATGATATGATGGATCGGAGAGACTCCGTGCGAAATTGTCGTATGTATTTGTTTAGTTGTTTGAGGTCTAGTATGGGTCTTACACTGCCTCCCTTTTTGGGAACCACGAACAGGTTGGAATAGAACCCGTGGAAGCGTTCGGCCAGTGGGACCGGTACGATTACTCCTGCTTGAAGAAGTGAGCAGATCGCCTTGGAGAAGGTGCGAGCCTTGGACGGCACTCTTGGATGTACTGAAAGAAAGAATCGATTTGGGGGGAGGGAAATTAACTCTATTTTGTAACCGGACGACACCAGTTCCCTGATCCACCTGTCTGCTATAATAGGCAGCCAGACTTGACGAAAGTGGAAAAGTCGGCCGCCTACTGGCGGAGAGTCGTCCGGGGATAAGGAGTCATGAGGAAGAGAATTTGTGGGATTTGAATCCCTTAGACTTGGACTGGCCGGATTTTGACAGCCAGTTCTTGTTTGATCCTTGCGAAGACCTCGAACCCTCCCTGCGCGGCGAACGACTACGAGTCTGCGCTGGGCGCGAGACGGACCAGTCAGACGAATTCCGAAAGGAACGGAATCGTGCTTGGTTACGGCGATTGTAGATGCGTTTTGGCTTTTGTTGAGGTAGAGAAGTACTCTTCCCCCCTGTAACGTTAGATATTAATATATCCAACTCTTCCGAAAAGACGTCCGCTAAGATATGGAAGGTGTGTAAGCAACTTTTTAGAGACTGCATCAGCCTTCCATTCCCGTAGCCAGAGGGCACGCCTGATAATGATGGCATTTGATGCAGCCACTGCCGCATAATTTTCAGAATCGATAGCTGCATGTAGAATATAGTCCACCACGACAGAAGCTTGAACCGCCTGATCCACTAGCTCAGAGTCAATTAAACGGAGGACCGCATGTAAGTTGGTCGTCCAGGCCATGATGGTCTTGGCTGCCCAGACTGAAGCGAATGCCGGTGCTAGGGAGGACCCTGCGGCCTCGAAAATTGATCGGGCCATGTGTTCCACCTGACAGTCCGTCACATCCTTAATGGAGGAGCTATCTGGCAGGGAGAGAAGTGTCTGTGCAGCAAGCCTAGAGACTGGGGGGTCCACTACGGGCGTATCTGCCCAAGTCCGTGTTACCTCTTGCAGAAAGGGGTAACGCCTCTCCAGTGCCTTACGATTGCCGAATCTTTTTTCCGGGTGTGAGCGATGATTTTTAAGAATCGCGCTGAACTCGGGGTGATCAGAGAAATATTTAGGTGGCTTCTTAGCCCTTTGAAAAGCTATCGTGTGCTCAGGGGCATCTGGAGGTGGGTCTGATATATTCAACACCTGGTTGACGGAAGTGATTACGTCCTCAACCAATGCATCAGCGTCTGGCTGGTTTAGGTCTAAGGACCTGTCTGGATCCAGATATGAGCTGGAATCACAGTGGCCTTCGGACTCCTGCGTATCGCTGTGGTTTTCCCTTGTTAGGGGATGACCTAGACCGCATGTGACTTTCCCTGGCAGGGGACAACTCTGGCAACCTGGTGGCACGACAACTCTCCCTGGGGGGTGACCGTGAATTGTGAGAGGACACTGGAGAGCGTGACCTATGGAGTCGCTTGCGTCCTGACCTAGAAGTGGATGGGTCTGGGTCAGTATCGTCTCGGTCCGAGCGTTCATTCTGCTGGGCAGCGGCCAGGGAAAGAGGGTGACTCTGCAGAGCTTGGAGCAATGTAGAGGACAGCTTCTCTATGGATTGTGCCATAGATTGAGACATGGATTGGGACATGATTATGGCTCATTTCGGCATGGCAGTGGACGCATCAGTAATGGCCGGGGTCACTGGGGGCTGAGGCACGGTACTCTGGGCACAGTCCTGGCAGTCCGGGGACGTATAGCTGCTGGGCAGAGGGTTCCTGCAGACTGTGCATAAAGCATAGTAAGATGTGTGAGCCCTGGTCCTCTTGCTCTTTGAGCCCTGTAGGGAAGTAGCCCCAGCAGAGGGGACAGAAAACCTCGGCTGGGAACTTACCCCACCTCTCTGTGCCACCAGTGTCCAGCGTCCCTTGTACTGTGCCTTCCGGAGACTGTCCAGCTGAAGCAGCACTGCCTTGCTGCTGTTGCCGCGCTGCCTCCTTTCCACGAGGCTCGTAATGGCCGCCGGAAATGGGAGAAAGGAGGAAAGAGGGGGGTGGAGCGGTGTTAAAAGAGCGCGATAATACAGGGGAGCACGCTCTCTATATGCAGTCCGCCCCCTGCTATGACGCTGGCAGCATCATCCTCGGGGTGGGCCGGGGGGCGTGGAAAAGGCGGCGGCTTCGGTGTACGCTGAAGCCACAGCCTAAATTAGATCCCTGCAGCCGAAAAAGGCTCCAGGACGGCGCGGATGTCCGGGGGAAGGTGTCTGGAACTAATCTGGACCCCGCCGGACCCCATAGGCAGATAGCGGTGACCCAGTGTGGGCTCCCACATAGGACGCAGAGCACTGGGTACTCTGAATCAACATTTGTGCAGCCTTAGTGCTGGCTGCTGCAGGGGCACAAGCAAGCTTTGTCCCTGCCAGTGCTAGCTGATCCTTGCTGGTCCCTGGCCCAAACAGGAGTACACAGCGAAGCTGTGTGTCCTGGGAGTACTGCGGCGAGCACGCTGCCGCTGAAGTGTATGGAGTGGCTCAGCAGGGCTGAAGGCTCCTGGGGTGCCTGTAGCGTCTGAGCTGCTGCACCTGATGGCTCTACCTGTGGTGTCTCAACCTAAATGAACCCCAAAGGGGTATTTAGGCAGGGATGCTGCTCCACCATCAGGAACCTTGTCCGTCGCCTTGACCTTAACCCAGTAACCCTAACAGTGGAGAAATGTGGAGGGAGGATCGTCGTCTCAACGTCAACCCAGCGCCCCCAACATTGGGGGGCCGAGGAGGGAGCGGCATGTTAGGGGAAAAGAAGTCGACCTCAACCAGGCGCCCCCAAAATTGGGGGGCCGAGGAGGGACCATGCCGGGAGTCTCGTTAGAGACCCACTTTTCTTCCTCTTAAAGTAAAAAATTAAAAAAAGAAAAAAAATTTCTAGGAGCACTAAAAATTTGTGTGTGCCTCCTAATGACACTAAGCAAAAACTGGTTAGGATAGTGCCTGTCCAGGGGTGTATACTGCAGAGGAGGAGCCACTGTTGATCTTTTGCAGATTCTGCGAAGTGTTGCCTCCCAATGGACAGCAGCATAACGCCCATGGTCCTGTGTCCCCCAATGAGGCGAAGGAGAAATCATATGGATGCGTCAACTGCTAAATTCATTACACAATACACAAATATAGTTTCACCAGTGTTTCTCCATAAGGTCAATTTCCTATTGGAGGGCTGGCGGTCACAAACCTGAGAGTGTAATACACACAATATATGAAAGGATGGGCCATTGAAGGACAGGAGGACTCTAATAAACAGATTTTACAGCATTTTGTGGCATCAGATTATATGTGGCTTTGGAAGGATCAGAATCAGCCCCTGGCCTGATCCGACCGCACTGAAGCCCATTCTGTTTTTAGCCATCACAATGCACCACATCCGGTGACATCAGACTATTTACCAAGCCGCAAAATCTCAACACTGTGCGGCTGGGGAGGAGGTCAAAAGGAGTAGGTTTGTAACGATCAAGGGGAAACGTGATGCCACCACATGTGCTTGTGTCCCTATTCTTAGTATATGGAGACAGGTTTAATCAGGTAGCAGAAGGTTTTTGCCAGATTAGGACGCTGGGAAAAAAAATGCAAGTGTAAAACCACCCTAAGGACCCTTTCACATCAACGTTTTTCGCTGATTGCGGCAGATCCGGCAGATTTACCGCATCTGCCGCCTAACAGCCGCACTTGCGGCATGCCCCATGCATTGTCTATGGGGCTTGCGGTCGGGTGTGGCAAGTGCGGTTCTGCCGTATGCGGCAGATCCTGGACTTGCAGCAGCGAAAAAAAAAATAAAAATGCTGCTAGCCCTGGTTTTTTTTGGGCCGCAACTGACAGATTTGCCGCATCTGTCAGAACCGCACTTGCCGCACCCAACCGCAAGCCCCATAGACAACGCATGGAGCTTACCGCAAGTGTGTGGCGAGGGCGGCCATTAGGCGGCAGATGCGGTAAATCTGCCGCAATCAGCGAGAAACGCTGATGTGACAGGGGCCTAATAGACACAAAATGCCCATAAGGGTACCTTTACACGCCGGCGATCGGAGGCAACCAAACGTGCGCATGCACGTTTTTGACGGTTCCTACCGAACGCCGATGCCGCATGTACACGCCGCAATTGCGCCCTCAACCTAAGGGGAACGTGGCTCCCTGGAAGTTGCCACAGAACCTGCGGGAAACATCCGGTTGCCTCCCAACGCCGCTTCACCTCAATGGAATGCGGGCGTACATGTTCAGTGCCGCAAGAACATAGGCGTGACAGAGTTGTGTATTCCGCGCCCCAAACACGCTGATTAGACAACGCAATAGTGTCATGATTGGCTAGCCTGCGCAGGAAGGCTGGCTAATACATGATGCCATTGCCATTGTGTAGTGTGAATGGATAGCTCTTCAAATATGGCGCCCTGTGAAGGGACAGCCAATGGCAACACAGTAGCCCCCACCAATCATCGCTGATGGGGCGCGGTATCCAGCACGCTGTGGCACGCCTCCGAGAAATCAATAGGCGACGCAGATTCCATCCCTATCGCCCGTTCACACGCCAAAACCAGGGCAATTCACCTTCAGGGTTGCGTCTGATTTTTGAACAATGCTCTGAAATCGCCACCGGGAGCAACTTTAAAAATCACCACCGGGTTCCACAATTACACGCCGCAATTTCGTAGCAATTTCAGGGCAACAGTGACGATACTCCGGATTGCCTCTCAGTTGCTACACCGCAGTTGTGGCGTGTAAAGGTACCCTTAGTGTAACTGAGGGGATTCTGCTCTGGTTTTAATCCGCTCAATACCAGTCAGTTTTCCTATATTTGCTTCCTAAAAATAAATACTCTGGTATGAACACGTCCTAATGCACAAGAAGAAAAAATAAAGTATTTGAAAGATTGTAAAACAAAATGTTCCATACCTTACAGCTGCATAATCTGTATCTTCACTACCTGATGTCTTTCTTTTATCTTCACTTTGTTGGGTTTCAGCTTTTTCCACTTTCTGCAATTGCAACAGTTTTTGAGAAACAGGAGATTGTCATTTATTTTAAATTTCTCATCTCGTAAAAATCTTTCTAAACTTCAAACCTTTACAATGATTCATAAATGCAACCATCTGTATACAGCAGAGAAGAAAATAAAAGGCAATGTATGAATGTATGGGTAGACCAATATTTGTAGGTGGGAATGTTATTGGGTGGATATCTGCAATGTGTGTGAATGGATGAGGCGGTATCTGCGGTGCATGACTACATGGGTGGATACTCATTGGGTGGTCGTAAAGATACATATACAGTGATATCGTGACAAACTTTTAAAGTCCTGCCATTATAATGTAATATTGTATTGAATTACTATCATAAAAAATTGGAGACTTTCACCAGATTAAAAGAAAATTGACTAGAGTACATTTATACCGTATAAAGGAATTCTGGGGAATCATGGAATTACAGGCTCTATATTCACAGAAGAACACAGCAACATTTACTAACAATCTCCTATCATGTCTATG